>JAODAL010012696.1:0-94359 GCA_025379985.1 Phyllomedusa bahiana
ATACTTTTTCTAGATGTAAAAATAAAAGTTAATGCCCAGGATTTGGAGAAGGGTCGGGATCATTTCTAGTTTGTAATAATAAAACAATTTAAGCAATGTTCCCCACGGCTTATTCCCAAAACGTAATCGCGGGGACGGTTTTTTGCCCCGCAATTACGCCGGTTTGCCGTCCCCGCAGGGGCGGGGCGGCCCCATGGGCCCATCCATTATCCACGGCGCGGATCCCGCCGTAAATAATTTTCAGGTCACTTACGCCCCCCTCGGCATATTCGCCGAGGGGGGAGAAGAGACGGAATCCATATTTTTCTCAATAGGGGAACTGTGGTTTATTTAAATGACAGGGACGGTTTTTAACCCGGGAATTGCAGCGAAAATAGGGAAAACGCAGAAAACGGCTGTAATCCCCCCCAGAAAAAGCCGTGTGAACGGGGCCCTTAAAGGGGACCGGGGTTTCTGGAGAAGGGTCTGGACACATTTTAGATTAAAAAATTAAAACAAGTTATAGTGACAGGATTCGGGAAAAGGGGTTTGGGAAATACTTTTCTAGATGTAATAATATAACAATTTTATAGTGACCGGGATTTGGAAAAGGGGCCCCCGGATACATTTCAAGGGGTAATAATATAAAAAGTTAGTGACCAAAATTCTGGAAAAGGGTCTGGATACATTTCCAGATTTAAAAAAAGAACAATTTAAAATTTTGGACCGGGAATTTTTGGGAAAGGGTAATTGACCCCAGGGTTTTTATTTTGTTCCCCCCCTTTTTGGATTTTTTTTGCCGGGGTTAACATTATAGCACAATGGGCTGGGTTTGGAAAGGGCTGGGCCCTGTTTTTTTTCGGCCTTACAAACTAAGTTATGTAACTATATAACAAAGTCATTTCCATGTAGCTGCAGATTTTTCAAGGACATAAAGGGTACACCTTCAGATAAAACCAACAGAATGCACTTGATATTTAAGCAATCAAAAAGTCAAAAAGGGGTTTAAAAAAAGAAAAAAAAAATGGCCATAGTCGTCAATTTTTGATTTGGGAACACCCCAAACCTATTTAAATCCCTTTTGGCCCCGTACTTTCCTTCCCAAAAAAGACAATGCTGGAGGAAAGAAGAATCAGGTGAGTTGACTTTTAAGCCCGATTATTTGCTCTCCCTAGAAACAGTAAGTCACCGTTGAGGCCAAGTCCCCTCTTTCCATTGAAGACACATACATGCTTGGACAAATGAGCATTTAGCTAAAAGTTATTGAAGGGTTATGGGCCCCCTTTACAATTGCATTGTACAGCAATTGTTCCCCTAAACCTTTAACCAAGACTTAAAAAGGGGGTTTTCTCACTACAAATTTATTCATATTAATTTAGGGCCAGTTTTTTCCCTTTGGGTTTTCATTTTGAAATTTGGGGCGTGTTTAACTGTTTCTACCAGGCTGGGAATAGAAGCCAAGGGCTGTAGCTTAAAGCGATCAGTGCTGGCGCCCACAGGGGAAAATCAAACAGGTCCCGTGCTATAGTGGGTCAGTGCTGGCGCCTTTTAAAGGGGAGATCAAACAGGGCTGTACCCATAGCGACCTGGAGAGCTGATGCAAAACCTAAAAAAGGGGATATCTAAGAAAAGGTAGGAAAAACCCCCTTTAAAGGGCAAAATATTACAAAGTGACTTGTTTTTGTAAGATCTTTAACATAAAAAGCAGCGATCCTTGTAGCGAGACAACCCCTTTAAAGTGTTCTGACCAGCCAAATGAGAAGTTTCCATGGACAAGCAAAGATAATAAGCAAAAAACAAAACAAAAAAAGACAACCAAAAAGTTAAAACAATACCTGAAAAGGGTGGGTTGACGTCGATCTCGTGTGCGGTTTCGTGTCCTCCAGCCTGCAATCAAAGAGAGATTTTCATGAATTAGGAAGGTATCGTAGCACGAATGAACTCCTTTATAAGAAGCTTCTCTGTCCTTGACCGAACATGCAGAAGAGAGCGTAAAATACCTGGGTGAAACAAAAACCCTAGATAATACAAAAGGAGATGTTGAAATGGAATGCAGCATCCAGATGCGTCCAGCCTTATCCATTCACGAATATCACAATACAAATTCAGTACAATACAGTGACGTGCCAGCAAAACCCTTGACAAGCCGCACTCTTCACGTCACAACCACTCATCGGTCACATTATACTGCACCACACACGAGCCAAGAGGAAAAGTAAGGAAGGGCAGATCTGTAGAGAGATCTGGCATCACTATGCATAATTATTACATATTCTTTGAGGCTAAAAAAGATTTTCATTCATCCAGTTCAGCCTATTATGCTATAGTGTTGATCCAGAAGAAGGCAACCCCCGCCCCCCATAAGCTAGAAGTTAATCGTCCTCATTTTAGGGAAAAAAATCCTTCCCGACTCCAATCTGGCAATGAGAATGAATCCCTGGATCAATGTCCCTTCTCCAGAATCCAGTCATTATAAGGCTATGTCTACATGGAAAAGGGAAAAATTGTTTTGGGTTTTCTGACAAATTTCGATGGTATTTTACCATCGCTTACCGCAATTTTTGCCGTGGATTTTGCAGTCGGTTTTCGGCGACCCTTTAACATGGAACTGTACTAGAATCTGCCATAATACAGTGGATCATAGAACATGATTTAAATTTTTTTTTTTTTATTTTATTTTTTTTTTTAAGGCTGGTGGTTTTGAAATCAGACAATAGAAAATCCGAGTTGTGTGGGCTACAGTTCGGATTTTCTGTTGAGGTCTATGGGGACTGGTACACAGTTGATTTTCTGCAGATTCTAAATACTGAATCTGCTTAAAAATCAGACAAAAAAAACAGTGCCAAGTAGATGAGGTCTAACTTGATAGACTATTACACTCCAGAAATGTATACAGGCCCCTTCTGAAGTCATTCAGCGAGTTCAACATGACACCCTCTTTTGGCAGAGAGTTCCACAATTTCATCACTTTTACAGTAAAGAATCCCCTTCAACATTTGTTTATAATCCCTCTATTCTCTAGACCAGGTGTCTTAAACCAGTCGGCCGTGGGGACTCCGGAGCTACCGAGACATCTTCAGGAGAGAAAAGAGGCATTTTAACTCCTCAAATATCACAGTCAACGGTGACCGCACCATGTAAAAGATTTAAGGGAAGGGGCTCCTTCTGCTTTCCATCGGCACCCCGGCTGTTCGATCACAGGGTGCTAATGGTTACTTTGACAGCCCAAGGTCTAACAATGGCCTCCGGGCTGTCTATGACCCAAGTTGCCATCGCGGGAGGTAGCCCTTTGATAGGTGATGCATTTGGCATAACTTGCGTACAGTCATGTACTGCAATGTATTGTGTCAGCGATCAAACAATCGATAAGTACAAATATTTGGCATTGCCAAATGCTTAACATACTGAGAAATAATTTTGCAATACATTAAATTTGAAAGGAATTTGGCCTGTCAACATCAAATTTGCTACTCATTTACCCAAGACTCCTAAATAATGTAGAGGGACCCCCCCCCCCTTTTTTTGAAAATCCGGGGTATAAATTGATTTTGGGAAGAGATTTTATATTGACTTTGATATTTTTATACATTTTATTAGGCCCCCCCCTCTTTTTTTTGGTAAACTAAAAAACCCCCACTTCAATCTTTTGGGTTTGCGCCTTTTTATTATTTTGGCCCGCCTTTGAAGTTAAGTCTCAAGCTTTTGGACTGGGGAGAAGTAACTACCCCTGGTGGGCTAAAAAGTGACTTGTTAATGGGGGAAAGGTTTTCAAGTCCCCTTTTTTTAAAAGAAAATTTCCTTGGGATGCTGCGAAGGGCCACTTAAATTTACGTCCACCAGGATTCCCCAATCCTTCTCGTCCTTTTAACCCGAGTATTTCTTTTGTCAATGGTTTTTTACTTGGTGTAAATCCTGTTACGGTTACCGTAGAGCTCCTGTAGTCGCCGACCTTGGCTGTCTTCTACTCTTTAAGGCACGTAATTTGTCTCCCTGGGTTAATCCATTTTTCTGTTCCAATTCATCCTCAGAATCAATCTGCAAAAGACAACATGGTCTATTTAAACCATATGGAAAAATACAATCATCACATAAAAGGTGGGGGAGCCCTCTTGAAAAAAGGGGTGGACCTTCAATTTGTTTTTTTTTTTTTTATATTTTTTTTAAAAACTGTAACGATGCAAGTAATGAAATGAAAGTGAGAGAGCAAAGTGCAGTGCAGAGGGGATGGGGGCGCATGAAAAAGGTCAAAAATGAGAACTAGCGAACAGATATGGAGAAGACGAGGTGCAAGTAAGAAAAGAGTAAGACTACGTCTACACGGCACTTGTTTACAGTTGGATTTTTAACCCCTTAAACCGAACACCTGAAAAATACTTTTTACCAAAATTTTTTTTCATTTTTTTCCCTCCTTGCGTTAACATTGTAACTTTTTTATTTTTTTCAATGACGAGGGGGTGAGGCCCTCGTTTTTATTCAGTAGTTGTATTTTTATGGGGAATGTTTTAAAGTTCATTATAAAATAATTGCAGAATTTTTTTTAAATTTTTTGTAAAAAAACAAAAAAAAGTTTTTTATATTTTTTTTTACCCATTTTATTTCACATTTAAAAACTTGTTAGATTTAAATTACAGGTTGTTACGTCATGTGGATACCCAAAGTGTGTTTTTTTTTTTGTGTAATGTATGCGCAATTATTTTTTATTAAATATTTTTTTTTTACACTTTTTATGTTTTTTACTACTTTTTTTTTAAATCCCATAAAGGGAGAACTGTGTTTTGTTTGGTTTTTACACTCAATGTATTAGCATATTTCATATAGGGTAAACATTGTTACTGTTTTTATTTGACACAGGCAGTGATCAGGACAGCTCACAGTCCGCCTGTGTTGGCTTTTTACACAGACATAACATTAACAGGGATATAAGACCCAGTTGTTTTTGTAGTACAAATTTCCTTTTTTCCATATGTACATACGCCCCAACCAATTCAGTTTTAAGGTTTATATTTAACAGAAGTTAAAACCCCTAAAAAAGTAGCGTGCTTATAAGACGTAGGGAAATACCTAAAGAGCGCTCTCGGGGTTCAGTTAGATCAGAGTGCTTGGATCAATGTGACCTGTGAATTTGGACTGTAGAAGTCCTAAGGACTCAAAGAGGGCTGAAATTTTAAAAATGTTTTTAAAATAGATGTAGTAAGTAAATGGTTTAAATACCGTGACATAATAAGGGGGAAAGTGATTCCCCAACGGCATGCTTGAGAAAGGGGGCGGAGTTCCCCCGAAAAAGTTGCATCGTGCAGCGTTCGGCCCCGGTTTGTCCCCGCTACTCCGATTAACTGAACGCCGCAGAGCGCTCTTTAAGGATTTACCACGCTATGAATCACGTCTTTTGTTCCTGTTTGTAACTTTGATCAAAATGAAGCCTTAAAAATGAATTGGTTGGCGTATGTACAATGGAATAAAGGAAATTTGTATCTACTAAACAATTGGTCTTTTTAACCTGTTGCATGGTTATGGATCCAGGGAAGTCAGGGGGGGCCCCTATATTGACCCAGACCGTGATTCATCGCAAATAGGACAAGTGGCATACATAATTACTTTTCACAACACCCTGGGGCTACTCTAGGGCCCCCGGGTGACTGTGCTCGAGTCTCCGGAGTCCCGATCACCCCACAGAGCAGGGGGAAAACCCTTTTTATGGCCCGCGGTGCGAAAATGCGCAATCAAGGGTTAAACCCCCGGAGAGCGGAGGGTTCCCCCGCTCCCCCCGTTCAGGAGATGCTCTTGGATCGGGGTTGTTAGTACAGCCCCCCTCTCAGCGCGCTGCCCGGGGGCCCGGGGGCCGCAAAATCCGATGTCGCAGCGAGCCAAAAAAAGTCGCTGCAGGGGGAAAAAACCTGCCCAGCCCCACGTCTAAAGACGGTGGGCGGTCGTTAAGGAGTTAAGCGGATTCAGTATTTAGAGTCTGCAAAAATCCGACTGTAAATCCTCCCCCATAGTTCTCAATATAAAATCCGAGCTGTAGCCTACACAGCTCATATTGCTATTGTCGGGTTTCAAAACCTCCGGTCTCGAAAAGAAAAAATTAGAACATGTTCAATAATCCGCTGTATTATGGTGGATTATAGTGTCTGACCGCTAAATCCGTAGTAACCGACTGTAAAATACTGGTCGGATTCTATAACAGAATCCTATGGTATTTTGCAATTGCCGTGTGGACGAAGCCTAAGGAAGCAAGATACAGAGGGAGCAGGCAGAAAATAAGACAAAAGGTGGTGAGGCCGACAGCTGCGCCTCCCAACCCCCATACACACTCATCTGAATGTATACACTCTCTAATCCATCAAAGGAAGGAATATAACAAACATCCACAGAGCCGTCTTATGGGCCCCTGGGCAGAGCATTGCAGTGGGCCCTGTCCAAATACATGACATCACACTAGGCCATGCCTCTAGCCACCCCCAATCACACTCATATCAACACGCCACTTCTATCTGGACACCGGCAGCCTACAAGACTATCTGGCAGGGCAGGAAGCCTTTGACTCCCTTCTCCACCATGGTTTTTATTTGTTTGCACATCCTAAAAATGCACAAACCATAAAATAACCAAAGCCAACCCAGGGATCCAGGATATGTTTCTTGTATTCCTGGGACAAGCAAATCCCACTTGGGGCCCCTGGGCAACGGCCTACTGTGCCCAATACAAAAGATAGCCCTGCAGGGCTGTGGTGTCGGCAGCCAAAGCCCCGACTCTGACTCCTCAATATCCCAAACCTCCAACTCCCTCATACACGGCGCATGTTAAAGTGATAACTTTAGGGCATGTCCCCACGGCAAGGGTTTTTGAACGGTTTTGCCGATGGTTTGCAGTTTTTAGGAACTGTCGGAAAACCTGCAACAAACTCTCTCCCATAGACTTCAGTTGAAAAACCGCCCTGCAGTCCCCACTGAGTGGTTTTTCCACCAGGCGGTTTTTCAGACCGCCGGCGGACCGCAAAACATTGAACATGCACATTCTTCCGACCGGTTTCTAGACGGAAAATTAACATTGGAGTCAATGTAAAGCACTCAAAACGTAGCCGGCGGTTTTTGGCGCGGTTTTCGGTTTTTGCAAAAAAAAGTGAAGAATAATCCCACCTATAGTGGGTGTGTTTTTGGAGGTTGAAAAACAGTCCAAAAACCGCTGGGTAATCCGGGACAAAAACAGTACCGAAAACAGTTCAAAAACCGAAAACAGACGAAAAACAGACCGGTTTTGTGACAAAAAGGGCGCGTTCACACGGTACAGGACAAATACCGGACGGAAGATGGTGCATGTTCTATGTGTTGCTGCCGGACCGCCGGCGACAAAACCGCTGGGCGGAAAACCCGTGCAGTGGGGACATGCTCTTACTGAGTATGGTAACATAGAGTTTACACTTATGATACAATTATCAGCTATTTAGGGTAGAAAGACACTGACAAGCAAAAGGTAACAATGTTTGATCTTTGACACTTGTGGGTAAGTTGAAGAAAAAGCTTATTGATCTAACCAGTCCCCAACTTGGGAACGGTAGGGACGGACAGATTTTGTCAAGTATGCTGAATCTGATTCAGAGCCAGAAGACTTCGGCCGATTGAAAACCAAAAGGTGGATTCCAAATACAAAAAAAAAAAAAAAAAAACAAAAAAAAAAAAAAAACACAAAAAAAAAAAAAAAAAAAAAAAAAAAAAAAAACCCACGCAAAAAAATAAAAAAAAAAAAAAAAAAAAATAACACAATAATAAAAATTAACATTTTGATTTTAAGAAGCAAAACAGTAACAATGCAGTTACAGGAAAGAATCTGCAGATCTAAGCAGATGCCAAATACGTGCAAGTCAAATTTATGTATAAGATCGGTAAGATCACTGTATGTAAAATTACAGTAGCCTCATGTACAAAGCTGTAGTGGATGGTGAGATATGGAGCCTGAAAGTCAAAAGTTCAAAACATTATTATCATTATGCTTGTCAGTGTAAAATAAATTTATTGGATATGACTTTACAACACAAAAATATTGTAAATATGCAAAACACTGCAGGAACATTTGTGGAGTCTCTGAATTTGTTCTGAGAAATAGTATTGCCTCCATCAGATCCTGCATACATGACCTCACATCTGACCTCATTATTTCCAGGTAGAGAACGGCCTCTCTACACTAACTTGGGTTGAGGGGAAAAGCGGTGATCACAGGGCAACATCTCTAACAATGTCAGGGTATAAATGAATTGCCTCAGCCACAGTCAGTTTTGATGAATGGTTGACTCTTCTACTTCTTTGAAAGCAGGTGAAAAATTTTGCTTAATTCTGTTTGCCCTGGGAGTAGAATCTTTTCCCCTGGGGCAGCGCTTTGCCTGCTCCATGTCATCAATTACACTCCTCATGTGATGAGGCTGAAGATATGGGAGCAGTAACACCGGCCGGACCCAATTCCTCTTGCTCTTTGCATCAAACTAACTGGACCAACTTATTATATATTTTGGGAGTTGGTCCATTTTATGACGACTCCGACTCCTGCAAATTAGGCTCCGACTCCACAGCCCTGCCTCTCTGTCCATGGACATCCACCATGCATGCCACAAAATACAAAAGGGGTGTCAGCAGTTTTTAACCCTCAAAACTGGAGACTACACCAGACAGGATATGGGAGAGAAGAGCAAACATACCTTGACCAGTTACTGATTGGGCCTATTTGCCCCCTTCCTGACCAGGTACATTTTCCTTTTCTGTGGTACACAGGGGTTACGATGCTTTAAAGCTTTCATGCACTCGGTTACTCCACTAGTTTTTTGTCTTTTTGTCTGTGATATATTAGGCTTTATTTTTATGTCATTTTTATTTTTTGAGGGAAAATAGTAAATAAAGATTCTTTTTTTTTTTTTTTAAATTGTGTCACTTTTCCATCACTGACCTAAAAGTTGCTGTTTGGGACATTAGTTTAGTTTTATAACATTTTATTTTTTGTTTTTTTGTAAATTATTTTATTTTAGGTACTGTGCCCCCCATGAGGTCATGTAAAGGCCATTTCTACATTACTTTTTTTTTCTTCTATTCCCCCATGTATCTGACATATTGGGCCCAGTTTCAGGGGAAATCCAGTGGAATGACAGCCTCTCTGACGAGAAGCCGGAAGGTTTTCTGCCTGTTTGTGTATACAGCAATTATGAGCACTGTCAAGCGGACGATAAACCAACCCAATTGTCTCAGTGGAGAGCCCGGCTATTGCCGATAGCCATCCCTCCACCCACGCAGCAGCACCATTCGGACCAGAATGTCCATGCCACTGCCCGGATGTATATCGTCGACCCATAATGTATAAGGCAACCTGCAGGACCGAGAAAAATTAGAATCACTTGTCCAGTTATTGCTAAGTGTCCAGGAGGCGGGGCCTTCTTGTTAACAGCCCAGACATCCCAGGACCGCACATTTCTCCAGCCGCTCTTCTCAGCTATAGCATTGAATGTGAAGACCAATCATAAAGAGCTGAGAAGAGGGTCCAGGAAAGTGTCAATACGAAAAGCTCTGGGCATTTAAAGGACAACCCCCACCTACTGGGTACTTGTGATAGCCGAAACTGGAACAGTAAGGGTATGTTAACACGGCGTATTGCGGCACGTACGCAATACGCTGGGTGTTTTAGAAGCACGGGCTGGTCAGCACATACTTCTAAAGCACGGGGAGGGGAACCATTAACCGCCACAATCCACGGCGCGTAAGCGCTGCAAAGAAGTGATAATACGCATGCATTGGACGCTGGAGGAGACGGACGTCTCTATGAGAGCTATGAATTACTGTAATTGCGGGGCACACTTCAAGCGTATTGAAGCGTCCCGCAATTACGCCATGTGAGCATACCCTAAAACAAGTTTTTTAGTAATTAAAGTTGCATGACCAAAGCCTAAGATATGTTTACACTCCTCTCCCCCATTATTCCAGGGGTGTGAAATGCATTTACACAAAGGGCTGCCATTATGCTTGCCCTTAAAGGGAACCTGTCACATAGATTATGTCCACCTTGCTGAGGGCAGCACAAGCCAGTGTCAGACCTGCTGTTTCCAGCGCTGTGTCCCTTATTCTGTAAGATGCTGGAGTTTTAGAGCATTTACCCCTCAAATCTTATTCATGAGCTGGTGTTAGCCCCGCCCACTGACAGTTATTCACATGTTTCTACCTATTCAAAGTATTAGGTTTGTCAGTTGAGGTGGGCGGGGCAAGCCTCCGATTGGCCGGGTTTGAAAAAAACTGACTCTCTGAAGGACTCTTCGAATGACTCTTCTGGCTGAAAACTGCAGATTTGGGCATTAAATACACAAAAACTACAGCATCTTACAGAATAAGGGACACAGCGCTGGGAACAGCAGGTCTGACACTGGCTTGTGCTGCCCTCAGCAAGGGGGGCATAATCTATGTGACAGGTTCTCTTTAAGGGGTTGTTTACACGGCGTTTTCACTCCGTCTTACATCCGCTTTTTAGATCGTCTCTGGAACCGACAGGACGGACCCAGAGACGCATCTAAACAATTAGCAGTGACTTTATTACTGCGGTCTATGAGGAAGACGCAGCGGCGTTCACATGAGAGATCGCCGCTGCGTGTTTCCATAGCGCAGCTCGGGTCCATCTTTGAAAGAATTGACATGCAATTCTTTCAAAGACGCAGCCGACAGGCAGGAGGGGAAGATGCAGCGGCGATCTCTCATGTGGTTTAAAGGCTAAAAGTTGTGGTTTAGATGTGTATATATAAAGCTTTGTGCCCCTCATGAGCTAATGTAAAGACCATTTCTACATTACTTTAAATTTATATTTATTTTTTTCCTTCTTTCCAACAGGGATGACAGCGCTGTAGCCTCTGATATCACCGTTCGGAAGTGAGCTGCCAATCAAAGCCTGTAGCGGTGATGTCAGGTGGGAGTGAGCTGCCAATCAAAGCCTGTAGCGGTGATGTCATGTGTGGGAGTGAGCTGCAATCAAAGCCTGTAGCGGTGATGTCACTGTGTGGGAGTGAGCTGCCAATCAAAGCCGTAGCGGTGATGTCACTCTGTGGGAGTGAGCTGCCAATCAAAGCTGTAGCGGTGATGTCACTGTGTGGGAGCGTGCTGCCACTCCAAGCCTGTTGCGGTGATGTCACTGTGTGGGAGTGAGCTGCCAATCAAAGCCTGTAGCGGTGATGTCACTGTGTGGGAGTGAGCTGCCAATCAAAGCCTGTAGCGGTGATGTCACTGTGTGGGAGTGAGCTGCCAATCAAAGCCTGTAGCGGTGATGTCACGGTGTGGGAGTGAGCTGCCAATCAAAGCCTGTAGCGGTGATGTCACTCTGTGGGAGTGAGCTGCCAATCAAAGACTGTAGCGGTGATGTCACTGTGTGGGAGTGAGCTGCCAATCAAAGACTGTAGCGGTGATGTCACTGTGTGGGAGTGAGCCGCCAATCAAAGCCTGTAGCGGTGATGTCACTGTGTGGGAGTGAGCTGCCAATCAAAGCCTGTAGCGGTGATGTCACTGTGTGGGAGTGAGCTGCCAATCAAAGCCTGTAGCGGTGATGTCCCTGTGTGGGAGTGAGCTGCCAATCAAAGCCTGTAGCGGTGATGTCCCTGTGTGGGAGTGAGCTGCCAATCAAAGGTTGTAGTAGTGATGACCCAGTGCTGGAATGGAGGCGAAGGGAGAATATACTTTTTTTGGGCGTTTTTTTTTTAAATTTTATTTTAAATGGACTGTATTAAAGGAGTTATCTCACTACATTGATTCATCTTACCTAAGTCCTGTTTTCTTGGTTTCACTTTGAAATTCAGGGCGTGTTTACTGGCTTCTACTAGGCAGCAGTAGAAGCCAGGCCTGTAGCTATAGCAACCAGTGCTGGCAGCCTATCAGGCGAGATCAAACAGGTCTGTAGCTATAGCGACCTGAGGAGCTGATGCAGCCCATAATAGAGGGGATATCTATGAATAGGTAGGACACTGTTAATGGACACATATTGCAAAGTGACTTGGTTTTTGCTCGATCTTTAATATAAAAAGCAATCCTTGTAGTGAGACAACCCCTTTAAGCTAAAATTCACGTGGACTTCCCCTTTAAAAGAAACCAGAAGATGAGCTGGATCTCCCCTAGGACGATGTATTAAGAACACACAGATGTGACGACTTTGATAAGAAAGTAAAAGGAGACGGCTGAAATCATCATGAGAAAAGATCACCAAGAGGACAAAAGAAATGGAAATGTGCGGTAAGGACGTCAGAAGATCAGTCAGTGCCGACGGGAATGTCTGTCATTAACCGGGATAATGGCTCCATTATGTTACCTCTGAAAGAAAATTATTCTTGTCAGGGCGAAATATGAGTGATTGGTACAAGACACGCAGAGCGTTTACATGGAGCGCTCCGTGCCCCCGCACTACGACAAGCCACAAAGCACTGGAAACCGCAGCCACCTACGTGTATCTGCAGACCCTGGACTCTTCTCACATGGAGCATAGGTCCTGCCCTTAGGCAGGATACACACACGTCGTAACTTCTAAGATTTTATGCCACAGACAAACCAGCGCGGATATTGATGTGGATACAGATGAGGATTTGCTGCAGTCACACTACAGATTTCTCCATTGAAAGTACAATATCAAAAAGGACAAGCCGTAATGTTATGGAAATCAAAGAAGTAGCCGGTGTTGCTAAGATCTGCAAGGGATGAAATTTTAAAGTGCCTCCCTCTAATCTATGACATGTGGGATGGGGGTTGGAGACTTCTTAAAAGTCAAATTCAAAGCAAAAAGTTTTTTTAGACACATGGAACCACAAGAATTGGATCAAGGGGTGCAGGATGCTTGCAAGATATTTCCTGTTCATCAACGTGCTGGTTAGCACTCCTTGAGAGGAACAGAATCCTTGAACTGAGAGACCTTGGTTTATGACTCCAAGAATTCACTGCATGCCTAAGCCATGATTTCAGCACTCGTTAAGGTTGTTCCGGTGGTTGAGAGAACGAATACGAACTGGGAAAAAAACTAAATAAAAAAAACTTGTATTTCTAAAACATAACGTTTAATAATGTCAATTAAAAGGAAGCAAAAAAGTGACAAAAAAGCAATGATCCAAAAGTAGGGACAAAAAAATTGTCCAAAGGGGGCCCTGTAAAACTCTACTTGACCTAACAGACCCTTAGGCCTAACCAGGGCTGTGGAGTCGGAGTCGGTGCCTATTTTGCAGGAGTCGGAGTCGTCATAAAAGGGACCGACTCTGACTCCCAAAATATATAATAAGTTGGTCCAGTTAGTTCGATGCAGTGCAAAGAGCAAGAGGAATTGGGTCCGGCCAGTGCTACTGTTCCCATATCTTCAGTCTCATCACATAAGGAGTGTAATTGATGACATGGAGCAGGCAAAGCGCTGCCCCAGGGGAAAAGATTCTGCTCCAAGGGCAAACAGATTTCATCAAAATTTTTCACCTGCTTTCAAAGAAATAGAAGAGTTCAACCATTCATCAGACGTGACTGTGGCTGAGGCAATTCCTTTATACCCTGACATTGTTAGAGATGTTGCCCCTGTGGTCACCACTTTGCCCCCAACCCAAGTTAGTGTAGAGAGGCCGTTCTCTAGCCTGGAAATAATGAGATCAGATGTGAGGTCATGTATGCAGGATCTGATGGAGGCAATACTATAAATTTTTTTGTGTAGTAAAGTCATATCCAATAAATATATTTTACACTGACACTTTCAGGCTCCATATCTCTCCATCCACTACAGCTTTGTACATGCAGCTACTGTAATTTTATATACAGTCATCTTACCGATCTTATACATAAAATTGACTTGCAAGTATTTAGCATCTGCTTAATTCTGAAGATTCTTTCCTGTAACTGCATTGTTACTGTTTTGCTTCTAAAAATCAAAATATTAATTTGATTATTTTGTTAGTATTTGGGAAATCCACCTTTTGGTTTTCAATACTGCCTGAATCCTTCTGGGCTCTGGATCAGATTAAAGCAGGTCTTGACCAAAAACTGATCCCAGGTCTCTTCTACAAATTTCCAATGTTGGTGCAGACTAGATTTGGATACAAATACAGCTTTTTCTTCAACTCTACCCACAAGTGTTCAAAAGATCAAAACATTGTTACCCTTTTGCTTGTCAGTGTCTGTTCTACCTAAATAGCTTGATTATTGTATCATAAGGTAATAAACAGTCTGATGTTACCATTTTACTACAGTAAAGTTATCACTTAAACATGCACCGAGTATGAGGGAGTCGGAGGTTTGGGAAATTGAGGAGTCGGAGTCAGGGCTTTGGCTTGCCGACTCCACAGCCCTGGGCCTAACCACAGGGCAATCGCCCCAACAAGGGCTTCGTCGTCAGGAACCTGTTCCTACCACAAACTAACCCTATAATACAGCAAAAAGATTTTTATTGTCCCCACGACGAACTGGAATGACAGCAACAGGTGCACAGAGGTGACCTCTGCATGGACAGATCGCCTGATTGCAAGAATGGTGCACAGTGAACCATTCTTTACTGCAAGTCAAATTGGACGTCCCATCCCACGCCTAGGGCGGCAAACAGTGTCGGCACAAAAAATTAAAAGGCGTTTGCATGACATTGGGCTTCGAGCCAGACGTCCAGCTACAGGTGTTCCATTGACTTTACACCACTGCTCTTAAAGGCTGTCATGGTGCACAGCTAGACAGCAATGGAGGCTGGAAGGAAGATCAACCCTCTTCAGGGATGAATCCCACTTTTATCTCGAAAATAGTGATAGATGGAGAGTGTTCATGTGGGCAACGCCATAAGGAAGTGTTATAGTGGCCGTACCTCTGGGATTATGGTGAAGGACGGCAAAGTGTTCGGTAGCTGGACCTCTCTGGTCTTCATTTCAGGTACTGTACACAAACAGCTTAGCATTACTTTGGGTTGGTCATATAACCAGTGGTGTGGCCATTTCTCCAGTGTCCAAGGAGCTGTTAATCAACAGGACAATGCCAGGCTGCATATTGCTCGTTCTGTGAGCCTGCTCCATGGCCTAAATGCGCTACCATTGCCTGCAGCGTTTCTGGACTTGTTTTCCTTCCAGCACATCTAGGACGTCGTTGGTCGGCAATTATACCAGAGCCGCCAATCCTAGTCATCTGCTCAAATGCATTGAGCGGGAGAACGTTCCTCAGACAACCACTAATAAACTCACTGAATGCAGCCAAAGCGAGGAAGGCCAGGATTTCTGCACATGGTGCTTATAGTAGATACGTAATAAAACAAAGGGCGACATGTACCATTAGGGCTGCGCCATTTTTTTGGTGTATTTTACGCCAAGAAACTGTTGACGCCCTATTCACTATATAAATGAACTGTCGTACACCAAAATTAGGCGCATTATACGCCGGGCACGACACATTTGACTGCGCCTAAAGCAGGCGCAACAAATATGCTAACAATGATCTGCTAGATTAGGTGCATCAATTATACTATGCAAGGTAACCAGATAACAGATTTTTGACAGGTTCATTCATTCAGGTGTACTACTGTATGCACTCATTTAATGTGCCTTATAACTGGCGCGGTGGTGCCTCTTCTCTGACATGTTGCCCAAAATGTTTTGAATATTTTGGGCGACATGTATGAACAGTGTTTTGAGCCAAAAAAACTGTCGTAGCCCTATTCGATAGCTGTATGAACAGTCGTACACTAAAACTTGGCGTATTATGCGCCAAACACGGCCTTTTTCATTGCCCCAGAGATATACTATGCAAGGCATACCACACGGCAGGTTTTTGAACCCACATGCAATAGGTTCGTACCGTGTTTCCCCGAAAATAAGACAGTGTCTTATATTAACCCCTTAAGGACCCAGCCTGTTTTGGCCTTCCTGACACAGCCCTATTTTTGAAATCTGACATGTGTCAATTTATGTGAGAATAACTTTTTGACACTTTTACCTATTCATGTGATTCAGAGATTGTTTTCTCGTGACACATTGTGCTTTAAGTTAGTAAGAAATTTTTATCCATACAATCCTTGTTTGTTTGTGAAAAATATCAAAATTTCATGAAAATTTGAAAAAATTTGCGATTTTGAAAGTTGCAAAATTTCTGCGTGCAAGACAGATAATTATTCACCACAAAATAGTTTATAACTAGCATCTACCATATGTCCACTATAGGTTGGCATCATTTTTTTAAATGTCTTTTTTTTTTTTACGACATTAGAGGGCTTAGAAATTTAGTAGTAATTTCTCACATTTTCAAGAAAATTTGCAATATACATTTTTTTAGGGACCACTCCAGTTCTGACGTGGCTTTGAGGGGCCTGCATGTTAGATACCCCTATAAGTGACGCCATCTGAGAAACTAGACCCCTTAACGTATTTACAACACTATTTAGGAAGTTTGATAACCCTTCAGATATTTCACAGAAATTAAAGCAAAGTGGAGGTGAAATTTCAAAATTTCACTTTTTTTGCAGATTTTCAATATTTATCCATTAGTCACTGGAATACGGTAAATGTGACTAGGTAAATGCAACTTAATATCAATTCCCCCAGGTCTGCCGTTTTTAAAGATATCCCATATGTGGCCCTAGTGCATTATTTGGCTCAACCATAAGTCCCAGAATAGGAGGAGCACCTACTATACTCTGGGGTCTCATTTTCAATACGATTTTATTTAGGCGCCATTTCAGGTTTGGGGACACCCTAAGGTGCTAAAACTTAATAAACACCCCTAAATAGATTGCATATTGGAAACTACACCCCTTAATGAATAGATCCAGGGGTGCATTTAGTATATAGACCCCACAGGTGATTCACAAATTTTTTTTAGCATAAGGCTGTGAAAATTAAAAAAAAATTGTTTTTTCAATAATCTGCAATTTTAGCTTAAAATGTTTCATATATACAAGGAATCCTGGATCAAAGAACCCTAAAACTTTGTTAAGCAAGTTCTTCCAAGTTCGGCAATACCTTACAGGTGGGTGTAAACTGCTGTTTTGGCTCATGGCCGGGCGTATAAGGGAGGGAGCGCTATTTGGCTTTTGGAACGCAGATTTTGGTGGGGCCATGTCGCATTTGCAAAGCCCCTAAAGTACCAGAACAGGTGAAACCTTCCAGAAGTCGCCCCATTTTGGATTCAACACCCATCAGGGATCTCATCTAGGGGTGTACTGTGCATTTTGGATGTTCCATAGTTTTTTTTTAGCATTGGGCAATGAAAATGGGGGAAAAACGCAGTTCGGTCATTGTTTTTGAGTTTCAATTTTACAGCATTCGCCGTGCAGTGTAAATGATGTTGATAACTTACTATGGGGTCGGTACAATTACAATGATATAGATTTTATATAGATTTTTCTGTTTTATTACTTTTACACAGTAGAAATAGGTCTATAAAAATTGCGTTTTTATGTTGTCCTATTCTGACAGCCATAACTTTTTTATTTTGCTGTGTGCAGACTTTGGCGTTTCTAGGAGTTTTTGATCGCTTTTTATTCCATTTTATGTGCTGCGGGATGAACAATAATCTTAATTCTGTGATTGTTTTTTTTTTTTTTTTTTACGGCGTTCACCGTACAGGTTAATTAACATGACAGATTTATAGGGCAGGTCGTTACGCACGCGGCGATACCAAATATGGGTACTTTATTTATTTTTGATCTTTTTTGGGGCGATTGGCGTTTGTAAAGGGGAAAAGGGCGGTGTACGTATTTTTATTTTATTTTTCGTGTTTGTGTTTTACTTGTTTTTCACTTTTTTTTTACTTTTTTTCACATTTTTATTTTACTTTTCCCCATAGGGGATTTGAATGAGAGATCTTTAGATCTCTCATTCAATAGGAATCAGTGCACAGCTTGTTGCTATGACTGGTTCCTATGACAACTGTCAGTCACGATGCCGGGACATGCCCACAGGGCACGGCCGGGCATCGTGACGTCACAGACAACCCGGAAGGCATTCTCTGCCTTCCGGGCTGTCTGTCAGAGGGCAGGAGCTGCACGGATCGAGCGATCTCCTCCTGCGTCTCTCTTAGTTATTGCGACCCGATGGTCACGATAATTAAGGGGTTAACCGGCCCCCCCATCTCCGGAGTGATCGGGGCCGACGCTGCGGGATATCAGCTGTAATATACAGCTGACACCCGCGCCGATCGCGCGAACTCTGCTTTAGCGTTCGCGCGATCCTCAGGACATATCCATACGTCCAGGTGCGTTAACCCCCAAACCACCTGGACGTATGGATACGTCTAAGGTCGTTAAGGGGTTAATTTTTTGCTCCTAAAGACGAGCTAAGACTTCTTTTTAGAGGATGTTTTTTTTTTTCTATGAACAATAATTCACATTTATTGTTGAACAAAACATCAACATGTTTTAATATATAATAGTGATTTCATTACAAATATCAGCATAAGCAGAAAAAAATCTGAATTGCATCAAAAAAAAATGCACTAGGTCTTATTTTCGGGGGTGTCTTATTTTCAGGGAAGCAGGGTACATACTGCTGCAATCTTCACTTCTCTGTATTGATTTAGAACAGGTGTGTCAGCGCCAAGATTCATACCCCCGTTATGCGGATATCATAAACATGTCTATACATCCTGTGGTTTCCATAATTCAAAGACTTCATGGTATTTTTCATCTAGGAGTTGAATTTCAATGTTGAGGAGTTGAGAAGTGTAGATAACACCCCAATACAGCCGTAGTTCATTGTTCATTTGTTTCCAGGTCTGTCTGTCCAGAGGTGGACAAAGGAAGACATCAAGGGTCTAAGCATACGAAAACCTACAATAAACTACACTGCTCAAAAAATAAGTCCATCACACTTCTGGAAATCAACCTGTCCAGTTATGAATCCACTCCAATTGTGAATCAATTTCTCCTGCTGTTGTGCAAATGGAGCAGACAAAAGGTAGAAATGATGGGCAATTAGCAAGACAATCCCCATAAAGGAGTGGTGCTGCAAGTGGTGACCACAGACCATGTCTCTGTTCTCATCTATTTTGGTTGTTGTTTTGGTCACTTTTGCATTTTGTCATTGCTCTCACCCCTAGAGGTAGCATGAGGCGGTGTCTACAATCCAAAGAAGTTGCTCAAGTAGTGCAGCTCATCTAGTATGGCCTATCGATGTGAACTGTGGAAAGAAGGTTTTCTGTGTCTGTCAGAACAGTGTCCAGAGCATGGAGCAGATACCAGGAGACAGGCCAGTACGCCAGGAGATGTGGGCCTTAGCAGAACAATAACCCAGCAGCAAGACCGTTACCTCCTCCTTTGTGCAAGGAGGAACAGGAGGAGCAGTGCAAGAGCCCTGCAAAAATGAAACCCTAGGTCACTAATATCCATGTGTCTGCTCAAACTGTTAGAAACAGACTCCATGAGGGTGGTATGGTGGCTGGACATCCACAAGTCAGTGTTGCGCTTCCAGCCCAACACCATGCAGGGTGATTGGCATTTGCCAGAGAACTCCAAGGTTGACAGATTCGACATTGGTGCCTGTGCTCTTCACGGATGAGAGCAGGTTCACACTGAGTCTGTAGACGCCATGGAGAATGTTCTGCTGCCTGCAACATCCGCCAGCATGACCAGTTTCGCAGTAATGGTGTGGCATTTCTTTGGAGGGCCACGCAGCCCTCCATGTGCTGCCGGAGGTACCCTGACTGCCAGTAGGTACCGCCGGGATGAGAGCCTCAGACCCATTGTGAGACCATATGCAGGTGCAGTGGGCCCTGGGTTCCTTCTGATGCATGACATTGCTAGGCCTCATGTGGCTGAAGTGTGCCAGCAGTTCCTCCATGATGAAGGCATTGATGCTATGGACTGCCCTGCCCATTCCCCAGGCCTGAATCCAGTCGAGCACATCTGGGACATCATGTCTCGTTCCCACCATCAACGCCAGATTGCACCGATTGACCTGGAGGTGACTGATGCTTTAATGCAGGTCTGAGAGGAGATCCCTCAGGAGAATATCTGCTGTCTCATCAGTAGCATGCCCAGGCATTGCTGGGAGGTCATACAAGCATGTGGAGGCCACACACACTACTTAGCCTCATTTCCTTGTCTTGAGGCATTTCCACTGAAGTTGGATCTGACTGAAATTTGATTTTCCACTTTCATTTTGATCCAGACTCCATGGGATATTCATTTTGATTTTCATTGATCATTTTTAGGTTTAATTGTTCAATGCATTCCACTATGTAATGAATAAAGAACTGCAACTAGAATATTTCATTCATTTAGATCTAGGGTGTGATATTTTAGTGTTTTATTTTGGTATTTTTGTATTCTATTTATTTTTTGGAGCAGAGTACAACTCCCAACAGGGTTGTAAAAAAGAAAAAATGGGGTAAAAAAAACCCCAAATTGTACTCATTTCCCAGGTTCCCTGTCGCTCTGAAGACCTGCTCCTCAGCACTTCTGCTGTCTGTTGCCAACACACAACAGATACTTGCTCTCTATTCACTCACTGCAGTGCAAAGAGAGAGTACTCGATGTGTGTTGGGACAAGACACGGGAAGAGCAGAGAAGAGGGTCTGGGGGGGGCGCTTCAAAGTAGCAGGAGATCCAACTTTTTTTTCCTATTTTTTCCTAGTATGAACCCCATTTATTTCTTCGTGGCTGGCAACTGGAACAGTGCAGGGCAGAAAGACTTAGGGCGACATGGATGAATTATGGCGCTTTGACGGCAATTTTAAAGTGCATAAGAATACTGTAAAATGCAGCAGATTTATGAACCCGGTCTACTGCAGGTCATAAATCAGGCGCATTCTAGCGCTGAGACGACAATTCTGGCTCAGGTAAACCACTTTTAAAGTGCTCTACCTGTTCCAGCAGTAATGCGCCTAGATTTGCCGTAACAAAGCTATAATCTATAGCTTCATACGGTTCTAGTGCGCCCCGCCTCCCGCATGCCCAACGAAATCAGGCGCAATAGAAAGTGCTGTGGGCGCTCTCTAATGCGCGTGATATTGGCGTGCGGGCGAATTAAAGGGGATTTATCGCTTCATCAGTTCATCTGTTTTTTTGTAGTTTCATTCTCTCAACTCCTCAAAACCAGGGGCCTTTCTTCCCATCCCAGCTGGGTGTTTCTTAACTGAAGGGGTATGACATGCCCGCTCCAGAGTCAGTGTGTTTGTTTCAGATCAGTGGGAGGGCTTGCACATCCCTGCTCTTCCCCCCCTCTCTGTCTGAGTCCACATGTCACTGTGTTGTTCCTCTCCCTATGCAGTCTTATTTTGTAAGAGCTGTATGTTTACATAGCACAGCCCTGCATTCAGTCTAGACAGTCTTCTATGAACGCAGAGCACTGATCTCTTCTCCTCTCACAGCTGGAGGTTACAGTTGAATCCAGTCTTCTATGAACTCATCCAGAGCAGCACAGACGTCTCCTTTCTATTTTTACACGCAGCAGCATTAGGCACCGAGCACAATTCTGCTGTTTTCTGATTGTAGAAGCAGCTGCTGGCTGTGCAGAGTGAAAAGTTGCCAGCCCCTTATTCTGAGTGAGAAAGGCAGGAATGCACGCTCCCATGAATACGACCGGGGGCCGGACAGAATGTAAATTACTACAGCCAGCAGCCAATGAAATGAAAGGAGGTGGAATCCGACCGACACTGGGGAACAGTGTTTACAGAAAAGATAAGGCAGACTGTGAAAACAAGACTGCTTTGCAAATGACATCCAATTGCAAAGTTGCTTGTTTTCACTGTCCCGTTATTCTGAAGACCATTTAATGTAATGAGAAAACCCCTTTAAAACTATAGCGAACAGGTCTGTTTTCGGGCCGAAAAGACGCCAGACTTCTGGCGCAGCCCCGTTCATACGTGTTGTCCTTAGTTGTTAAGTATTTACGCACACGAACTGTTAGGCTCTGTCCACACTCCAAGTATTTCAAGCCAGAATCACGTGGATTCGGAATACTCATCGAAAACTGAAAGTAAACCATCCCCATGGACCTCAATAGAAAACACATGTTGCAGTTCATACAATGCCTATTTTCGGACGTCGGTTTTCAAAACTGACGCATGATAGAAAAAACTATGTTCATTCTTTGGTCGTATTCCACGCGTTTTACTATTGATACCAGTAAGGATGGCTTCAAAATCTTGTGAAAAAAGCACCCAAAACATTTGTATGTGATTTTCAACCACAGAGAAATAAATGGAACGTGTTTCTGACTGTAAACTGGGAGAAAAAAACAACAACCACACACTCGCTCAAAACGCGTTGGTGACATGGTTTTTCAATGGCAGAATTCGACGAGCAAATTGTACTCGTCATATGAACGTCCGCTTACAGGGCGTGGCAGGAAGGGGATTATACAATCTCAGCAGTTTAACTCTGGGCTATGTTAGGCACCTAAGTGGTTTTACAAAGGGAGAGGGCTCACTCTAGGGGACCACCATCAACTCTTTGTGGGGGTTTTGGGTTCAAATCCCACCAAGGATAACATCAGCATGGAGTACGTATACGTAGGTTTCCTCCCTCTAACTCCAAAATAAAACATAGAAGCAAGCTAATGTGGAATTTAGATTCTGGGTCTCAATGAGGACACGGAGCAAAGTGAGTCCGGATAATTGTCGGCAACTCCATAAAAATGACAAGGCTTTTATTACAACTTCCTAAAAATCCATAAGAGCAGAAGAAATGCGCGCTTACGCGTTTCAAGCCGGCTAGCGGTCCTTGATCACAGCAAAGTGAATGATAAAAAATCTCTGTAAAATGCTGTGGAATATAACAACGCAATAAAAAATGAGATAAATCATACCTGTATAGTATTTAATATTGGATCTAGAGGAGGTCAGACATAACACGTGGACATTTCAATGATTTATCGACACACTGACCTCGCCTGATCTATCCATACTGTGATGGCGACTGAGCCGGCTGCTCACGGACAAATCTTCAAATTCCGATAAGATCCGGTTCACGGTCCCGTCTTCCAGTTGGATCTGCTTCTGTTTGCTCCTGTGAAGATCTCCCTGCAGCCACAGCCAGGCCTGCTTCCTAGAAACACGGACAAGCAAGAGGTCGTTCCACACGGCTTTTCAATGCATTGTGTTCAGCGTGATAATAAAAAGCAGAAACCGCTCTATTTGCTCTGGAGAGAAAGCTATTAAGTGAAGAGGCATCTAATAATACTCCGCAATGATCTGAGGTCACAGCTCTTATTTGACCAGACTGACAGGGTCATCCCAGCCGCCTCTGCCAAATCCTCCAGAACCGAACTCATAGGCTATGTTCACACAGCTTAATTGCGGAACGTATTTCGCCCCGCAATTACGGCGTGTGCTCGGGAGCGGGCGGAGGGGCTGGGGCATCCCGCCGGCCCCATAGACATGCATTATTCTCGCCACGTTAATGCCGTGAATAATTGACATGTCACTTCTCTCCCCCCGCGGCGTATTGTCCGAGCAGAGAGAGGAGATGTAATCCATAGTTCTCTATGAGAGCTGTGGATTACCGTAATGACCAGGACGTATCTAGGCGAGATACGTCCCAAAATAAGCCATGTGAACACAGCCTTAAAATTAATTGCTAGAATCATGATGTCAAGACTGCATGCTTGACAAAGAAAGGGTTACTTTCGAAACGTCGCATCTCTGCATGGATTGCAGACGGCTCTATATGGCTATGTTCACACTGCGTAATTGCGGCGCGTACAGTACGGGCGAAATTACGCCGGGTGATTTGGGAGTCGCGCTGATCAGCACGTACTCCCACGGCGCAGAGAGGGGGGGGGGGCGCAGCCCGCCAGCCCCATTGACATGTCACTTATCTCCCCGCACGTACAATACGATCGTATTGTCCATGCGGGGAGAGGAGGCGTAATCCATAATTCTCTATGAGAACTATGGATTACCGTAATTTCGTCGCGCATCTCACCCGTATTAGAGCTCAAATTCGACAAGAAACGCGCGCCGAAATTTGCCCGTGTGAACATGCCCATATCTCTTCGGAACTTCCATCATGATTCTATCTATGGACATCTAACCGTATGTTACATATCCCATGAAGGGATGAGTGTGTGACGAATGTCTTAAAAATGGATTTTTGTACTTACTGTAAAATCCCTTTCTCGTCCAATTCATTGGGGGACACAGGACCTTGGGTATAGGCTGTTGCCTTCGGAGGCGGACCAAACGCGTCGGGCCCGCCCTGGTGGACTATACCCCTCCTGCTGATGCAAGGTGATGTTGGTAAAAAGCCTGGCCGAGAAAAGGGGGCCCAAAAGAGAACCCCGACCCCGAAAAAAAAGATATGGGGGTGGGACCGTGCCCCCCAATAAATTGGAGAAAAGGGATTTTACGGAAAGTACAAAACCCCATTTTCTCGCCAATATTCATTGGGGGAACAGCCCCTTGGGATGTCAACGCTGTCCAGGGGGGGAAAACAACCCTAAAAGGAAAAAAATCGCTCAGCAGTGATCAGCCTATGCAATGCTGCCTGAAGTACCTTACGGCCCGAGGTTGCATCACCCCGGGAAGGTTGTATTGATAAAATTTTAGAAAAAAAGTATGGATGAAGCAGGTGGCTGCTTTGCAAAACCTTTAAATGCTGACCCCTGATGCGAACCCCCCAGGAGGCCCCAACCGGGTGGAGTGAGAGTCGGAAGGAAGGACCCCCCTTGAGCGATAGGCTTAAATTTCCCCCGCCCGTCCAGCTGGCTGGGGCCCTTAGAGGCCCCCAGGCCTGCGCGGGGCCCGGAAGCCCCAAAAGAGATCAAGCGCCAAAGGACCCCGTACGAGGGTAGATGGAACAGCCTGACCAGTCCAAAACCAATGCAACCCCCGTTCGTGGATGAGAGGGCGAGGGGCAAAAAAGAGGGGCAAAATTGTCCTTTTTTTATGGAACAAAAGACCCCACCTTAGGGAAAAAACGAAGGGCCCAGACGCAAAACCCTTGCTTATGAAAAATAAAAAAAGGAGATTTGCGAAAAATGCCCTTTCCCGACATCGGCGGATGGAAGTAATGGCCAAAAAATCCCACCTTCAAGAAAGCAAATTTTGGGGGATTGTGTGGTAAAAAAGGGTGAATGCATGGCTTCCCAAAAAAAAGATTCAAGCCCAGGGTTTCGATGGCCCTACGAAGGGGGGGGAACAAATGCGGCCCCCCGCAAAACGTTTTAACCCTGCGGCGGAGGTAGTTGCGCTTTAAACCTGCGGCAGGAGGCTGCTTGCGCTGAAAAAAACTGAAAGGCAGAAATCTAAACCCTTCAGGGAAGAAGGCTGACCCCGGTCCAGGCCTGCTGCGGAAAGATGCACTTGGAATGAAAACCCCAAAGGGGTGAAACCTGGGGTCAGCCGGGGAAAAAAAGATTCCCAGGTCGGTAATAGATCCGGGCGGTGCGGAGTTTTCCCGCCCAGGGTTGGAAACGCTTGCGCAGTGGAGATTTCAGTATCAGGGTTTTTCAACAGCCCGCTGTAAAACGCAGCTGGGGAAAAGGTAGGGGGGAAAAGAGGACCCTGTGAGAAAAAGTTGGAGCATGGGAGGGGCCAAGGAGCGTTGCCAGAAGGCGCGAGATCCCCCATACAGGGCCTGCGAACCCAGCCCGGGGCGAGAGGATAGGGGTCCCCTTGGACTTGGCACCCGAGGAAGGGGGGGCCCAAGGAGGAAACAGTAGACTAGAGTGAAGCCCCCCAAGGGGGATAACGATCTGCTGTAGGGCCAGGGGATCCTGGTTGGCGTAGTTGGGTATGGGGTGATTCGACGGGACGCAATTAGGTCGAGTTGATGCCCCCCATTTCCGGCAAAGGTGGTGAAAAACTTCCGGAAAAAGGGCCCCCACTTCGGGGTGATTGTCGTCGATTGAGGTGGTGGCCAACACTTTTCTACCCCTGGGATGAAAACTCCGTAATCCCGGAAACCCCGTTTGTTCCGCCCAGCAAAAGAATCTACGGTTTCCCCTGAAATAGGCCGAATTCTGGGCGCCTGAGATTTAGTAGGCGACTCCGTGGCTTGTGGATTAAAATCCAAAATGGATCCCCCGAATCATCGGGGCCCAAGGGGGGAGTGCAAGAAAAGGGCGGAGTCCGGACTTGATCTGGAGACCGGTTTTCGAGAAGGGTCCAGGGGCCCCGGGGTTTTTCCCCAGGGCCAAAACGGCGCCCCCCTGATGAAATGGATCCGGGGTGTGCCCAGCCCTGCGGGGGCAGGGAGATTTCCCCCTGTGCAAGCGGGGGACTTGCCACACCCCAGGTCGGCCGCCCCGGGGGATGGCGCCGTCCCATTGTGCCCGGGGCGGGGGGACCCGCCCCACCTGGTAGGATGCCGCGCAGAGGGGAGAAGAAATGCGAAAAGGGCCACAGCCTCAAACGCGCCACCATCCGGAGCCCCCGCATGCATGTGCGGGTGTATAGGGTGGGGAGCCCAGCACGAGAAATCTGTCTGAATTTGTCGACCCTTTTCCGGGGGGGAAACCTTGGCCATCTGAGTGTCGAGCGTCACCCCGGAACTCCATCCTCGGCTGGGATCAGACAGGACTTGTTGAAATTGTATCAGCCAAAGCATACTAAGCGCCCTAGGGGGGCCCCCGATATGTCCAAAAGGGTGACGGAGGGGGCCTTCAAGGGGTCGTCCAGATTTGGGATGATGGTCCCCCCTGATGCGCAAATCGTATCAGGGGTGCTAAGCCCCTTCTGAAAAAACCTTGGTGCGGTGCGGCCCCAAACCGCAGAGCTGTGAATAAAAATGCTGTCCCCCTTGCGAAACCCCCAAGAATGCTGGGGGTTTGGGCAATAGGGATGTGCAAATATGGTCCTTGATGTTTGGCGGCAGGAACTCATATGCCCCAGTGAGTGTCCCCGCCCGGAGTGTTTCCCATGCGAAACCCGGGACCGCCGACGGTTGACCCCCTTGGGGGACCCAAGGGATGGTTCCCCGAGCTTTTTTTGGGGGACCATGAACGGGTTTGAGTAGCCCCCAGAAATGCTCGGACTTGGGAACGGGCAAAATCCCCCCCTAAAGATGGAGGGGGGGGGTTTGCCTAAAAAAAAAACCCGGGGACGGAGAGGTGGGGGGGGAGGAAAGAAAAAAAACGCCCGGGGGGACCGCCCTAAATAATTTTGTAACCTGCCGAGAGCCCCTGCGCACCCAGGGGGTCGTCGACTGAATCTCCCGATCTTGGGAAAAGCAGGGACGGCCCCCCCCCGAGGGCCTTTGGTGGGGGCAGCCCCTAGACCGTTTTGGGGGGGGGGGCCCTTGGGCCCTCTGCGGGACCGCAGGGACGGGGTTGGCGGGAACGCTCTGTCCGGGGGGGGGCTTCCCCTGGGGCCCGGTTGTACGTAAAGTTCCAAAAAGGCGCTGGGGCTTTTGTTTCCTAATGAATGCCGCGGGCCGGGGGACTCTGAGGGGGGGGTGTCGCCCCCCTGTGGCTTCTGAAATTAATTTTCTCAGACGTTTCCCAAAGAGTTTATCCCCGGGGGAAAAACGGAAGCGCCACCAAAACTTTTTGGGAAAGTACACCGCAGACCAGATTAACCCAGGGCGGGTACGGCCCATACTTTGGCCGATGTTTATACTAACGGGTGACTCAAACGAAGTGTCGAAGGACTTCGCGCCCCCGACAGGGGGGGAAGGGGCCCAAAAAATCCTCTGTGGAGGTCAGTGAAGACCTGTGCGTTTGCCCGACCATGGGGCTTTGCTGCCCCATGAAGCCGCAAACGCAGGTCCCCAGGTGTCGGCCGCCTCAAAGGGGATTTCAAAAACCATCCGACCCCTGTCAGTCCGTCCAAAGGTTCCCGTGCCCGAGCCCGGGTGGCCGTAGTTTTTGGAAAGCCGCGAGATGGGGGCCCCCGAGGGACCCCGACCATTTTTGCATGTTCCCTCGGGGAAAGGGACAAAGCGTTTAACCCCTTTTCGGGTGGAAACCACGCTGTCGGATGTTTCTTTCCCCTGGCAATCAGCCCCCAAAACCCCGAGTGTGCGGGAAAAACCCAACGTGTGCTGCTGCGTTAAAGGATACCCCCTGAGGGTGAGAATATCACCCTTAAATGGAGGGAGTCTTGACAGCCGGTAAGGGTTTGGACCTGGGGGGCCTTTTCCATTCTTTTTGGGGTCAGAGTCGAATCAAGGAGCCCCCACTTAAAGGCCCCCGACCCGGGGCTTGGAGCGTCCTTCTGCACGGGATCGGGGAGAGAGAAGGGGAGCGAGGGGAGGGAACTAACCCCTCTTACGCAAGCTCTCCGTTCGGGCTGGCCCCGGGCCTGGACCCTGGGGGTGCTGGGCTGGAGCGTGGCAGCGCTTTACCCGAAAAACCATAACTGGGACAGTTGGACAGGTCATACGTGAGAGAGACCCTGGCCCTTTTTGGGGCACGACCCCTAAAGGAGGGGTCAGCCCCCACGGCGGTCGGTGAGGGCAGCGAAAAGGGTACAAACGGACGGGCTGGCGAAAGAGAACTTTTGTGGAACGGGCGCAAGCGAAAAAAGTCGCCATGTTTTAGATGTGAGGGTTTTAAACCCCTGCCCTTGGACAGGGACATGGTGCGGGTGGTGGGGCAGGGTGGGGCCCCCAAAAAGGCCAATTACCACCAAGGTTGTGTCTCTCAGTAGCCCGGAGATGCAGCAAACAGCCAGGAAGCCGAACGCCAGAATAGGGTTTAGGCTCCCACCCCCAAACAAAACCGGGGTGTGGAGGTCCTGCCCATTGGGAGGGGCCTGGACCCCCTTTGGGACCCCCAGAGGGGGGCGGGCCGGAGAGGGCGAAAACCTAGTTGCAGCTTGGTGCGGCCCAGTCCGGGGGCTAAATTTGAGGCGCGGCCGCGGTGCGCGGCGAGGCGGAACACCACCCCGGGAAAGCCGGGAAAAGGGGTTTAAAGGGGCACCCCCGCCTTGGGGGCCCCTCCCAACCCCAGCAGCCCCATGCCAAGTACTGCGGGCCTGCGGTGTAACGCCGCTTTTTGCACGGTTGCCAAATGGGGGTTTTCAGAAAACAAACCCGCCCTGTGCCTAACGCCAAAAAATGGTATGGCGGGGGGATGTGCCGTCTTGGAAACCCAGCGGCCGGGAAAAAAAGCCCTGTGGCCCAA
The DNA here is from genome assembly GCA_025379985.1 of Phyllomedusa bahiana. Lineage (NCBI taxonomy): Eukaryota > Metazoa > Chordata > Amphibia > Anura > Hylidae > Phyllomedusa > Phyllomedusa bahiana. The sequence continues at coordinate 28,976 of JAODAL010012696.1, forward strand.
ATGCTTAACGGATGCTGAGCAGGGGCTAACAAGCCCCCCTGCCCCAAAGCCAACTTGGCTAAGTGGGGGGGAAAGGCTCCCCCCCCCCCCCCGGGGACCCCCAAAGTTGGGGGGGAAAAAGGGAACGCGGGGGGGCCCTAGGAAAAAAGGAAATTTTGCGGGCCCCCAAACGCATAAAAAAAAAAAAAAAACCGACCACCCCCAAAAAAGAGGTGGTCGGGGGGGGTACCAATTGAGTCTTCGGGCGTCGCGGGGATCACCCCCTTTGGTCCCGCACCAGAGTTTAGGCTACCCGGGAAACGTTAAAAAGGCCCGGGGGGGGAGGGGGAGGGGTGACGGGAGGAGGAAGCCCGCCGTAAAAGACTGTGGTTCCTAGCCCAAGGGGGGACGCGTTCCCGGTACAGCCCCGCGTTTAGGCCCCCCGTGGTGAGAGCTGGGGCCGATCCCTTAAAGGTGAGACCCCGGGGGTCGTCCTTCCCGAAAGGAAAGAAAAATAACAAACGCTGGAAGCGTCTGCCTCCCAAGACACTAGGCTGAAAAATGAAGCTGGGGTGGGGGGATATGTCCCCCGGGGGGGGCCCGAGATTTGGTCGCCCCTGTGTCCGCCCCCGAAGGGAACGGCCCATCCAAGGTGCTTGGTCCCCCCAAAGAATGATTGGCGAGAAAGGGGGTTTTCACGATCTCATTTATATTGATCCAGCTTTAGCTCTGGTGTCAGAAGGGGGGGTGATTTGTTTGAATTGCTATATGGCCCAGGGGGGGGAGGATGAATCACAGGTTTTTCCTCTTCTTAGTCAAAAAAAAGGTCTTTTATAGTAGACTGTAAGTAGCTACTTGTAGCTCGAGGTCAAACTTTTCCCCCAGGGACAAGGGTCCTCGGTTCAAATTCTGCAGGAATCAATGTGGATTTTTCTTCTCTTTTTTCAATGCACAGACCCGTTGAGTTTCTTTTTTTTTATTTGCATGTTTGGGCTAATTTCTAAGGAGCCCAGGACAGGAGTAGAATGACAAATGGGGTTAACATCAGTAGGTGAGAGAAAAGGGTGTTTTCTGAGTGTGCGACGGATGGAAACTGTGGCCCCGGGTTTTATCTCCCGGAGACGAGTGTAAAAATTTATCATAAAGGGCGCTAAGACAAAAAAGGTGCGAAATTTTTAAAAATGATGAATGGGAAAAGTTTATTATTTAAAATTTTCAAATTCCCCGTAATTTTACTTCGTGGCAAAACCCCCTTTAAAAAAAGTTGGAATTTATGCACGTTTTGGTGAAAAAATGTTTTTCCGAAAGTGTCTTTGTAATGTTTGTAGCACAGGTAAAATTGTTAAGGGTTAATTAAATAAAATTCTCTTAGGAAGTGTTGTTGAGGTCCGATGATGGAACCAGGTCGACATATTCTAATCCATGCAATTGCTTCGGCATGTGTGAACCTGTAGTGCTTCATGATATAACAAGCGATCAGGGTTCCCGTCCTGCCTAGGCCCGCTGTGGGGAGCAAAAACAAAAGGGTGAGTGTGAAGTTTTAGAGATAAAAAAAAAAAAACAGCCCTTTAAAAGGGGTTGTCCAAAGGAAAAAAAAAAATTTTTTAAATTTTTTCTCCCCAAAAATTTAATAATACACATTCAATTTATTGTGCGCTTCCTGCAGTTCTAGCTCGCTGTTTTTGAAGGAAAATTCAAAAGTTCTTTGTTTACACACGGAAATACTCTGTGTCCAGAGGAGATCATGTGACCAAAGGGGGGTGGTTCATCGGGATCTTTAAGCACCCTATTTGTTTTTCCCAAAAACCTTTAAAGGGGAGGAAAAGGGAAAAGTGGGTCTGGTATGTCAGGTTGGGGCGGTTTTAGGGAAAGGAAAGAAAGAGGCAGCTGCAAGAAAAAATGTTAGTAAAGTAAATAGTGTAGGGTGGGCCCCGCGAGCCGCCGCCGCCACCAGTGGGCCCCCCGAGCCAATTCCAATGGTGGGTCCCAAGTACAGCAAAGGATTAAGGATTGTGTTTTAAGGGCAAAAAGGGAAACTTTTAAACAAGAAAAAGCTGTGCTCGGTGCAGAGAGGGGGGGCTACAGGAAAAGTTTAAAATTCAGAAAAAAACACAGGAGGTGAAGAAGACTATTTTTATTGCAAAAACCCCTTTAAAAAAAATCACTTGTTCTTAAAGGGGGGTAAATGGGCCTCGTGTTGGGAAACTCAAACCTCATCCCCCTGTTATGATTTTCAAAAGCGTGGGAGTTTTTGTTTCCCCAGCTGGAGGGCGCAAATTTGACACCGTGTTCTATAACATTGGGTGTTGGCTCTGGTTGCTATGGGGGCTGATTTGGGTTTTATGGGCAACCGAAGTCTTACTGTAGAATGTTTCATGTTTGGTCCAAAATACACTACCGGCATTTATTAGGTAAATGCTGTAAGGGTTGGACTCCCTTTTTCCTTCAGAATGCCTCAATTCTTGTGGCATGATTCCAAAAAGGGTTGAACGATGTCATTGGTACCCAAAGGGGCCCCAAAAAAGGGCCAAAAAAATATTCCCCCACCTGACCCCCAAAAAAACCCGTGAAACCCTTGTTAAAAGGCAGGATGGATCCCTGCTTTTTTGTTGTTTCGCCAATTTGCCCTTTCCCTTGAAAGTGCAGCAGAAAAACGAGATCTGCCAGGCAACGTTTTTTCCAAAATTTTATTCCAAATTTTGATGAGTTGGGCAAATTGGAGCCCCAGTTTTTGTTTTTTAGCTGAAAGGGTGGCAAAAGGTGTGGTCTTTTGCTGCGTACCATCTGTCAAAGTTCGCCGACGTGGTTCAGAGATGTCTTTTTGCCTCTTGGTTGTAAGGGGGGCATTTGGTCCTGTTTTTTTATCTGTCGAACGTCTGCCTTCTCCTTTTACCCCTGGCTCAAAAAGGATTCCCCCCCACGGCGCCCCTCACTGGATGTTTTTTTTTTTTTGGACCCTTCTCTGTAAACCTAGAGATGGTTGTGCGTGAAAATCAGGAGATCAGCAGTTTCTGAAAATACTCAGACCAGCCCTTCTGGCACCAACAACCATGCCACGTTCAAAGGCACTCAAATCACCTTTCTTCCCCATACTGATGCTCGGTTTGAACTGCAGGAGATTGTCTTGACCATGTCTACATGCCTAAATGCACTGAGTTGCCGCCATGTGATTGGCTGATTAGAAATTAAGTGTTAACGAGCAGTTGGACAAGTGTACCTAATAAAGTGGCCGGTGAGTGTATGTTGGGCCTTATTTATGAAACCTGTCTAACTGCAAGACTGTCTGTGTTGCCCATAGCAACCAATCAGGCTCAGCTTTCATTTCATATAGGGCTCTGGAAAGATCAAAGCTGAGCTCTGATTGGCTGCTATGAGCGCTGATTGGTTGCTATGGGCAACACAGACAGTAAGGTTTTATAAATAAGGCCCAATTACATATTATGTATGTATGAAAACGGTCTAGCAGCAAGACTGTCTTTGTTGCCCATAGCAACCAAACAGCGCTCATAGCAACCAATCGGCGCTCATAGCAGAGCTCAGCTTCTATCTTTCCAGAGCACTATATGAAATGAAAGCTGAGCTCTGATTGGTTGCTAGGAGTGCTTATCGGTTGCTATGGGCAACAAAGACAGTCTTACTGCTAGACAGTGTTAATAAATGAGGCCCAATGTATACTGCGTTCGCTGCAAAAGAAAATCTACTTTGTTTCCCTTAAATACCAAAGGTCTGAAATCTACCGCTGAGCAGCGAAGGAATAATAGGAAATTGTACTAAGCCTTCCCATTGACTCTCCAGAGGTTATAATTACACGACTCCGAGCCAAGGAGCGTGTTATAAGTGCACGCTAATTACCACTGTATAAATAGCAATATTTACATGTACAGTCTCTGGTGGCGGCTAATACCAGCAAGTGTCTGCACTGCTGCGACGGCGGCAAACAGCGCAACCAGCTGGACCACAGCCGGAGCTAAAGGGGGTTTCCATTTTAGATAAAGAAGGAGAATTTTGTGTGTGCAGAGCCAGGTGTATAATCAATGAAGCACAATAAAGAAACTTTTCAAAATGCTTGCTGCAAGTGAATGGCATCATTAACCCCTTAAAGGGGCTGTCTCACTACGAAGATTATAGTTGAAAATGTGGGGACCAAAAATCTAAGCATGTACGTCCTTGGTTACTATTGGCAAAGTGCTACGGTTTTAGAGAACGGGCTGGTTTACATGTGCTTAGCAACGGGTGTTTGTTTACTGGTCAGGGAAGCATTGCCCAGGTCGTGCACATGTAAAGGAAAGGCAGTGAAGAGGAGGGGCAGGGATGTGTGTATTGGCAGGCATGGAGGAGAAGCAGTGAGAGGACATGCAGGGGGGTTGTGTGTATTGGCAGCGACATGCAGGGACAAGAGGCAGTGAAGAGCGGGGGAGGGTGTATTGGCAGCCACAGGGATGGAGGAGAGGCAGTGAAGAGGATACAATACACACAACCCCCCTGCATGTCCTCTCACTGCTTCTCCTCCTTGCCTGCCAATACACACATCCCTGCCCCTCCTCTTCACTGCCTTTCCTTTGCATGTGCACGACCTGGGCAGGACAGAATGCTTCCCTGACCAATAAACAAACAGCGTTGCTAAACACATGTAAACCAGCCCATTCTCTAAAACCGTAGCACTTTGCCAATAGTTACCAAGGACTTACATCCTTAGATTTTTGGTCCCCACATTTTCAACTATGATCTTCGTAGTGAGACAACCCCTTTAAGGTCGTGATGTACGGTGTCATTTAAGGCACAGCGTTAACATTTTTTTTTTTCTTTTCCTTTCTCCATTCCAGGTTAATGAGCACAATAGCTTTTTATTTTTTTTATCCACGTAGCCATATAGGGGCTTTTGTATTGGGGAGAGGGTTGTCTCACTAGAAGGGTTGCTTTTTATGCAAAAACAAGTCACTTTGTAATATGTGTCCATTAGCAGCATCCTACCTATTCCTACATATCCCCTCTTGTATGGGCTGCAGCAGCTCTTCAGGTTGCTATAGCTACAGACCTGTTTGATTTCTCCTAAAAGGCGGCCAGCGCTGGCTGCTATAGATACATAGCTGTTTGTTCTTTCCTGATAGGCCTCCAGCACTAGTTACTATAGCTACCGACCTGTTTGATCTCTTCTGATAGGAAGCCAGCACTGGTCGCTATAGCTACAGACCTGTTTGGTCTCTCCTGATAGGCTCCAGCGTGTTGATATAGCTACAGACCTGTTTGAATTTCTCCTAAAAGGCGGCCAGCGCTGGCTGCTATAGCTACATAGCTGTTTTCTCTTTCCTGATAGGCCTCCAGCGCTAGTTACTATAGCTACAGACCTGTTTGATCTCTCCTGATAGGCCAGCGCTGTGTATAGCACAGACCTTTTGATTCTCCTATGCGCAGCGCTGGTGCTATAGCACGACTGTTTGTCTTTTGATAGGCTCTAAGCGCTAGTTACTATAGCTACAGACCTGATTGATCTCTCCTGATAGGCCTCCAGCGCTAGTTACTATAGCTACAGACCTGATTGATCTCTCCTGATAGACTTACAGCGCTGGTTGCTATAGCCAAATACCTTTTTGATCTCTCCTGATAGGCTGCCAGTGCTGGTTGCTATAGCCACAGACCTGTTTGATCTCTCCTGATAGGCTGCCAATGCTGGCTGCTATAGCTACAGAGCTGTTTGTGCTTTCTTGATAGGCCTCCAGCGCTAGTTACTATAGCTACAGACCTGTTTGATCTCTCCTGATAGGCTTACAGCGCTGGTTGCTATAGCCACAGACCTGTTTGATCTCTCCTGATAGGCTTACAGCGCTGGTTGCTATAGCCACAGACCTGTTTGATCTCTCCTGATAGGCTGCCAGCACTGGTCGCTATAGCTGCAGACCAGGTGTCCCCAGCAGCTCATCACTGCAGACCAGTAGAAGTCAGTAAACACTGAATTCAAAAATGAAACCGAGAAAACAGGACTGAGGTGATATGAATCAGTATAGTGAGTAAACCCCTTTAAGGTTTTTCATCCCTGCTTTCTAATAGCCATAGCTCCAAAGACACTCTTTCAGTCACAGCACATTGTAACGCACCTTTGCAGTGAACGGCAATCGCCCCTGCAGTATTCTCACAGAGGTTGAGGAATCTCCGCACAATGCCATCGCTGGGGGTGCTCCCATCGACAAAGAACAGGTCGTAGTGATCAAACCCAGCATCTATGAAACGCTTGGCGTCGTAAATCTTCTTATTGAGCCGGATAATGGCGGTGATGTTGTGTTTTCTAAAATATGGGAAGTAAGCTTCCGGTGCATGGAGGGGGTAACCTGGAGAAATGAGGAGAGAGGAAATTAGCACCGCAGTGGTCCCTCAAGTCCCAGTGGCCTCCGGATACAGTATGTTCAACATACAATAGTCTTTCCCGGGACATTGTATGTTGAGTCCAGTTTCTAGATACAATGCTCCAGACACTATTCCAACCAATTATTAGGAACATTATGCTTGTAAACCTTCTGCATTAGGTGAGGTGAATGCAGTGATGGGGTCTATAGAGCCTCTCTACAGTCCAGTGCGGTATTTTGACTTCAGTGACTAGTGGTTTATAGCACCTCTCTACAGTACAGTGCGGTACTACATGTCCTGTACTGCTCTTACATGTATTAGTGAGGTGCATGCAGTGATTGTTCTATAGCGCCTCTCTACAGTACAGTGCGGTACTACATGTCCTGTACTGCTCTTACATGTATTAGTGAGGTGCATGCAGTGATTGTTGGTCTATAGCTCCTCTCTCCAGTATAGTGCGGTTACATGTCCTACTCTCTAATGTATTAGTGAGGTGCATGCAGTGATTGGCGATCTATAGCATCCTCTACAGAACAGTGAGGTACTACATGTCCTGTACTGCTCTTACATGTATTAGTGAGGTGCATGCAGTGATTGGCGATCTATAGCATCTCTCTACAGAACAGTGAGGTACTAAAGCCTCACACCACTATTCTGTGCTTCTCCTCTTAGACCTGTCCTCTGCCTTTGACACTGTCGACCACTCCATCCTGCTACACATCCTCTCCTCCCTCGGCATCACGGACTTGGCCCTTTCCTGGATCTCCTTGTACCTCACAGATTGAACATTCCGTGTCTCTCATTCTTGCACCACCTCCTCCTCCCGTCCGCTCTCCATTGGTGTCCCGCAGGGGTCTGTCCTGGGCCCACTACTCTTTTCGATCTACACTCTTGGCCTCGGTCAGCTCATAGCCTCACACGGCTTTCAATACCACCTGTATGAGGACGACACCCAGCTTTAGATCTCCAGTCCTGATATTAACTCTCTTCTCTCCCGGATCCCAGATTGTCTATTGTCCATATCCTCCTTCTCCTCCCGTCTCCTAAAACTAAATGTGGATAAAACCGAATTCATCATCTTTCCACCGTCCTACTCCACCCCTCCACCTGATCTCTCTATCACTGTTAATGTCTACACTCTCTCACCAGCACCACAAGTCCGCTGCCTTGCGATAACCTTTGACTCCTCTCCATCCTTCAAACCACACATCCAAGCCCTCGCCTCTGCTGCCGCCTCCACCTGAAAAGTATTTCACAAATCCGCTCATTCCTCAACCCTGACACTACAAAAACGCTAGTCCACGCCCTTGTCATCTCCCGCCTAGACTACTGCAACATCCTTCTCTGCGGCCTCCCATCCAGCACTCTTGCTCCCCTTCAATCCATCCTCAACTCTGCTGCCTGTCTTATTCACCTCTCTCCTCGCTACTCCTCTGCCTCTCTCCTCTGCCGATCCCTTCACTGGCTTCCCATTGCCCAGCAAATCCATTTCAAGTTACTAACTCTGACCTACAAGGCTCTCCATAACCTCTCCCCCCCACACATCTCTGCCTTAATCTCCAGATATCTCCCCTCACGCGATCTCCGCTCCTCACAGGACCTTCTTTTCTGCTCTCCTCTTATCAGCTCCTCACACAACCGTCTCCAAAACTTCACTCGTGCTTCCCCCACACTCTGGAACTCACTGCCCCAACACCTCAGACTCTCCCCAACTTTCACCAGTTTCAAAAGCAACCTGAAAACCCATTTCTTCAGGAGCTTTTAACCTACACTAACCCCACCACCAGGACACCGGCCCACAAACATCTCCGCCCCACACCTTCTATCTCTCCCCTTCTTCCTTGTAGATTGTAAGCCCTGGGGGGAGGGCCTCTTTCCTCTCTTATCATTACTTCATTTTTTTCACCATTGTATTTGTTAAAAATTTGTTTGTATGTAACTCCCCTTGAAGTACAGGCCCTGGAATTAATGGCTCTCAAAATAAATTAAAAAAAATAAAACTACTATACACATTCCTGTACTGCTTTCATTATTAGGAGGGTGCAGAGTGATTGGGGTCTAGTAGCACCTCTCTCTACAGTTACTGAGTTGTACTACATGTCTGTACTGCTTCTTACATGTATTGTTGAGTGTACATTGAGTGATTGGTGGTCTCATGAGCGCTCTAATACAATACAGTAGATACGTTCTGCATGTCCTGTACTGCTCTTACATGTATTAGTGAGGTGCATGCAGTGATTGGTGGTCTATAGCACCTCTCTATAGTACAATGCGGTACTACATGTCCTGTTCTGCTCTTACATGTATTAGTGAGGTGCATGCAGTGATTGGTGGTCTAGTACCAACCTTCTACAGTACGGTTTTGTTACTACATGTCTGTACTGCTCTTACATGTATTAGTGAGGTGCATGCAGTGATTGGTGGTCTAGTAGCACCTCTCTACAGTACAGTGCGGTACTACATGTCCTGCACTGCTCTTACATGTATTAGTGAGGTACATGCATTACAAGAAATATGGCTAAAGTATCCGGCTGTTTTCTTCTGGCACGTGGCGAGTGTTTTTATTGTAAGTAATAAATTAATGAAGATGGGAGAAATAAATGCACCAGGTTATGCATATATTTTGCCATTTGACCCGTAATTGGTGCGTTCGGTCACAAAAATTTGCCACAAAATGCATGACCAGAAGACAAAAAAAAAAACGCATAAAATAATTTTTTTGACTAAAATTTGCATATATTTATTTATTTTTTTAGCACCTGTATCACAAAATGTGAATCCAGCCTTATGGTAGGTTCACATGACGGATTCAAATGTGGAATTGGGCACGGATTCCGCAACAGATTACAGATTAAGCCTGTGTTCCACCCCGGCTTATTCCACGGCGATTTGTGCGCCCGTATTGAAAAGCACAAATCCGCCGTGTAATAGGGCGGGACGTGGGCGGGCCGGGCCAGGGAGGGGGCGCCGCTCCCGGCCCCATACACAATGCATTGTTTACGGCGCGTCCGCGCCGTAAATAATGTGCATGTCACTTTCTCCCCGCCCGACGGATTCGCCGAGTGGGGAGGAGCGACGGATTCCACTGTTCTCTATGAGAGCAGTGGATTACCGTAATGACTCCGACGGATTGGCGCCGTATTGAAGCGCAAATCCGGCGCGAAATACGGCGCCAATCCGTCGGCAAATAAGCCGTGTGAACGGGGCCTAACATTTTGTGTAATCCAACTCATTCATTTGGATGTAGTTCACACAGATTTTGTGCACCACAGATTTCAAATCCGTGCTGCAGAAGAGAAAGAATGGACATGTCCATTCTATGAAGCGGATCCTCTGCTCCGGCAGCAGTGACGCAGGTTTGCCTCATTGATAAAGGTGTAACACACGTTCTAATCAGAGGTGAAAACAAAGAAAATCCTTAGTAGAAATCCTAGGTATTGCCTCAGATTTCTGCTAAGGATCCCACGTTGGATTTTTTTTCTTTGAAGTTGCAGATTAGTTCGCTTGGAATGGGGCTAAATCTGTGTCAAGAAATGTACAAAGAGACATGCCATTTGTTTTCACCAATTGACAGGCAGAGATCTTAAAGGGGATGTATCGCTTCATCAGTTCGGCTGCTTTCTTGAAGCTTGATTCTCTCAGTTCCTGAAATCCAGGGGCGTTTCTTCCCCTCCCAGCTGGGTGTTTCTTAACTGAAGAGGAATGACATCATCCCCCCTTCACTGTTCATGCTCGCTCCAAAGTCAGTGTCCCCCCCTCTCTGAATCCACATGTCACTGTCCTCTCCCTATGCATTCTTATTTTGTAAGAGCTGTTTACATACTACAGCCCTGCATTCAGTCTAGACAGCCTTCTATGAACTCAGAGCACTGATCTCTTCTCCTCTCACAGCTGGAGGTTTGTAACAGTTGAATCCAGTCTTCTATGAACTCATCCAGAGAACAGATCTGTCTCCGTGCTATGTTCACACAAGGCACCGAGGCACAATTCTGCTGTTTTCTGATTGTAGAAGCAGCTGCAGTGTCACTGAGAAGCTTCTAGCTGTACAGAGTGAAATTGTTGCTGGCCCCTTACACGCAGGAGAATTAGGCACCGAGGCACAATTCTGCTGTTTTCTGACTGTAGAAGCAGCTGCAATGTCACTGAGGATCTTCTAGCTGTACAGAGTGAAATTGTTGCCGGCCCATTACACGCAGGAGCATTAGGCACCGAGGCACAATTCTGCTGTTTTCTGATTGTAGAAGCAGCTGCAGTGTCACTGAGGAGCTGGTGGCTGTAAAGAGTGAAATTGTTGCCGGCCTCTTATTCTGAGTGAGAGAGGCAGGAATGCGCGCTCCCGTGAATGCGACCAGGGCCAGACAGAATGTAAATTAGTAGAGCCGTCAGCCAATGAAATGAAAGGAGGTGGAATCTGACCGACACCGGGGGAACAGTGTTTACACAAAATGAAGATAAGGGAGACAGTGAAAACAAGACAGCTTTACAAATGACATCCAATTGCAAAGTTGCTTGTTTTCATTGTCCCCTTATTCTGAAGACCATTTAATGAAATGATACAACCCCTTTAATACTGGTAGGGAATAGAAACACCAATAAAATTGGAGAGTTCCATAACCTTTTATTGTTCAGCTGAAAAAATAATAACAATAATTTTGGGTGAAGGCTTTGTAAACCGGATGCGCAGATGTGATGACTTTCACCATTATGTGATACACTTACCGTTTTCAATTTTGCTTTTCGGGTGAGGGCCGCTGAATGCCAGAAATTTCCCAGGGACAATCCAGTTGAAATCCCCGTTCTCCACTCGCTGTGAACATGAAACAAGATTCAGAGTGCGCCATCTAGTGTCAGAGTGCTCACATATACATGACCATCCCCGAAATTAGAGAGCCCTACAGTCATATCATGAGAAGATGATTGGAGCGGATCAACCCCATGTCATACTTAGACTAGACCGCCTCACAATGCACCACATGTATCATAGGTTTATTCTGTCTGCTCTAAGTTCACTCCTTCTATTAGTAAGTTTACTATATGACAATAATTACGCCAATATTTTGGCGCACGGTGCCGCAAACTAAGCCGTGCCCCATTTGCACAAAATCACGCCCATTTTAGCAAGGGCCACGCCCCTTTTGTCGAGAAGGGCACGCAAAATGACCGAGAAAAAAAATTAAATTTTGGACAATGTCTGTCATCTTACATGGGATAAATGAGGATTTTAATGGATAAGACTTTTATGGATGCGGCGATACCAAGTATGGTACTTTATATTTATTTATTTTTATCTGTAAAATGGCAAAAGTGGGGGGTGCGTTGAACCTTAAGGCCGTGTTCACACGGCTTATTCCCGACGGATTTGTGCGCCGTATTGAGCGCACAAATCCGCCGTGAATAAGGGGCGGGACGGGGGCGGGGCCGGAGCGCGGCGGGGGCGCCGCTCCCGGCCCCACAGACAATGCATTGTTTTACGGCGCGTCCGCGCCGTAAATAATGTGCATGTCACTTTTCTCCCCCCGCGGCGGATTCTGCCGAGCGGGGAGGAGCGACGGATTCCACTGTTCTCAATGAGAGCAGTGGATTACCGTAATTGCTGCCGCGGATTGGCGCCGTACTGAAGCGCAAATCCGGCGTGGAGTACGGCGCCAATATGCGGCAGAATAAGCCGTGTGAACGAGGCCTAAATATTCTTTATTTTTATTTTATTTTTTAAAACTTACAAACATTTGGAGCCTTATGTATGAAAACTGTCTAGCAGTAAGACCGTCTTTGTTACCCATAGCAACTGATCAGAGCCCATAGCAACCGATCAGAGCCCATAGCGACCAGAGTTCATAGCAGCTAGAGCCCATAGCAACCAATCAGAGATCATAGCAATCAATCAGAGCTCATAGCAACCAATCAGAGCCCATAGTGACCAATCAGAGCTCAGCTTTAATTTTTCCAAAGCACTATATGAAATGAGAGCTGAGCCTTGATTGGTTGCTATGAGCTCTGATTGGTCGCTATGGGCTCTGATTGTTGCCCATAGCAACCAGAGCTCTTAGCAACCAGATTGGTTGCTAAGAGCTCTGATTGGTTGCTAAGAGCTCTGATTGTTGCCCATAGCAACCAATCAGAGCTCCTAGCAACCAATCAGAGCCCATAGCAACCAATCAGACACCTTGATCGCCTGTACTGTATACTGTAGTACTGAGGACACGGTGATTCCCCCCATCTCCTACTACACCCTGCCTATGACAGATGTGGAAGCCTTCATGAGGCCATGGCAGCCCGAGACCTGATAAAAGCATCCGAACGTCGATGGACTGTGGCCCTCAAGTGGTTAAAGGAACGGTTTCTGACCCCGTTTGCCGGATGTATCTAACAGCCTGCACCCGCCACACATAGAGCTGGCTCAGCGAGTAAGCCCGCTCCATACCTCCTTCATGCTGTCACTGTGTAAATTTATGCCGCAGGGTGTGAAGGTGTTAGGAATATCTTTTATAAGGATTAGGAAATTCTTCAAAGCTTTTGGTAGAAACAGAGAACTGAATAGAAGAACCCGACATGCACAAAATTCAAGTATATAGAATACTTCTCTTTCAAATTTGGCTCTGTCCGATGCCATTGGCCTCATCCGGACCCCACCAGCTCTTGTTAAAGGGGTTCTCTGGTTTAGAAAACCTGTTCTCATCGAACATATTGTAAAGTTCTAAGTTCATAGAGAGGGGTCACCCCTTCAGAAGCCTTATTTTCTTGGCAGAGTGGGGAGCGATAACAAAGAGTGCCCCTCGCTCTGGAGGACCCGTCCTGTCCTGCATTACAGTCAACTGATCTGAATGGACACTGCATAATGTCCGATTTCCCCTGTGGGGGCGCTGCAGGAAAATTATATACAGGCAGTCCCCGGGTTATGAACAGGATAGGGATTGTAGGGATTGTAGGTTTGTTCTTTAACTCCTTAACGACCGCCCACTGACTTTTGGCGCCAGCCGGTGCGGGTCGTTCGTCTACAGCGACGTCTATAGACGGGCGCCGCAATTGCGCTGGGATCGGGGCTGTACTACACAGCCTTGATCCCAGGGCATCTCCTGCGAGCACCGGGGAGCGGGGCAAAACCTCCGCTTGAACCCTTTGATTGCCGCAGTTTGTCACCGCAGCGCAAACAAAGGGTTTCCCTGCTCTGTTGGTTGATTGGAACACCGGATGACCCGACAGAGCCCGGGGAACGGCTGCACAGTCGGCCCTGGGGACCTAGAGTAGCCCCAGCGCTGTCTGTGTAAGAAGCCTGCGATCAGGGCAGACTGTGTGCTGTCCTGATCACTGCCTGTGTCAGACTGACACAGAGTATAATGTATTATCATATATGAATATGCTAATACATTACTAAGTGTAAAAAAAAAAAAGTAAAACAGTTTTCCCTTCATGGTATTTTTAAAAAAAAAAAAAAAAAAAGGAAGAAACAAAAAAAGTGTAAAAAAATAAAAATAAATATTTAATTAAAAAATAATTGTGCATACATTACACAAAAAAAATGTAAAAAACCAAAAAAATTTAAAAAATTCTGCAATTATTTATAAGTGAACTTAAACTATTCCCCCATAAAGTAGAACTCGTCTCGAATAAAACGAGGCCTCATACAACCGTGTCATTGACAAAATAAAAAACTGTTAAAGCGCAAGGAGGCAAAAACTAAAAAAAATGTTCTGGTCATTAACTACTTTTCAGGCGTTCGGGTTAAGGGGTTAATTAAATTTGTATGTAAGTCGGAACAGGTGAATTTATTAAATGTAGCTCCAGCTAATTTTTTTTGGGGGTAGTGCAAGGAAAGGTTAATAACCCTTTTACATTTGTTCTGTTGTCTGTGACCCCGTTTTAGAAGTTTTCCCTCCTTTGTCTCCATGTGGCTTGGGGCATGGGCACTTTAGTTCCTCGCTTCTAGTGCTGTGGAACATGGAGCTCAAAACCCCAGCATGATCGCACAATGTTAAAACATGTTTTAATCAAGTTGGTGTGGCATGCTGGCCTTGTAGTTCCACGCTTCTAGCTGCTTTGGAACATGGAATACAAGTGCCAGCATGCCACAGCGCACATGTTAAACACAGTCTAATCACCCCATACAATTAGTACATGTGTGGTGTGGCATGCTGGCACTTGTATTTCCACAACTATATTAATTGACTGCCACACGTGTACTAACTGTATGGTTGCTGATACAGTACAATGTTGTATTTTACATTGGAGACAGCCAGGAAGTGTTGTGGGGGATTGGGAGCAGTAAGAACAGATGTGCCGGGGCCAACAGGGAAAAGACCAGTGTGACGTGAGGGCAAGCCGGAAGATGGAGGTTCCCAGCACAAAGCGGGAATCAGGTAAAAAAGAGCTGCTGTGCTGTGCCATCCGGAAGACACATGGGCGGGAAGGTTGCAATAAATTCTCTTATTATGTGCAATCGAGCCCACCCCATGTCTCCGTTTGTAAAAGGGGACGATTAAGTCGGCGTGAAGTCGGGGCGGAAGTTCTCTCTTTTAGGTTCTCACAAATTGCAAAATTATTTCGCAGGAGCCCTTTAAAAGTAAGGATTTTCCAAAAAAAGGAACCCCCTTTAAGCGCCATCCAGCGTAAACTTTCTGCAGCTATTAGCCGGCCTCTACAGTGACACCACTACTGACCCCCGGCCCCCGCATAACATGCATGAAAGGGGGAAAAGGCACGCAAAAAGCCAACGGGGTTGGACCAGCACCCAAATTTTTTGTATATTAAAAAACTTACATCTTAAAAGGGGTTTTGCCCGATTTTAAATTTGTGTGGGATCCCCCAAAATGGGTATTTAATCCTTTTTTTAAATATATGCATTACAAAAAGTGAAGCCCGTGAGACTGCAGCCTTGCTCAGCCCCTTGTTTTCCCGAAAGTTTACATTAACCGACCGGAACTTACAGGAGCTGATCTGGCCGTGCTTGGTTTTTTGCACTTTTTTATCTATGACGGGAAAACAGAGGAGCTTTCAAAGGGCTGGGGAGAAATGCAGTGTTGAGTCTGTCTGCTGTTAAAAAAACCACTGGTTTAATGTTATTTTTTAGTAAATTTTTGAGACGGCCCTGTTCTCCCTTTCCTCTCAACCCCTTCCCTCCCCCCTCAGCCCCCTATGACTAATGATTTTTTTTTATTTTCCCCCCTGGTGTAAGGAGGTAAGGGGAACTCCTTTGTGAAAAAACCCCTTTTAAGCAATATCTTTAAAAAATGAAATTAAAATTTTCCCCGAAGCGGGAAGCTCATCGTATTTGTTCATTTTCATCCACACAATTTTTCAAAGTTAAAAAACCCCAAATCAGGCCTAAAAAGAAGAAAATGGATCCCCAAAACCCAATCTTTACGTGGTTTGGGTTCAGGGGAAGACAACCCCAAAATGGGGGGCGTCCATTTTTTATTTTTTTTTTATTTAAAAATTATATAGCTTTCATAAAATTTTTGGGAAAAAAACTGCTCCTGGGCCTCTTTTTAACAGTAGCCCCCCAGTTTTAGGAAAAATGGTTAAAGAACTTTCGTCCAAGAAGGGTCATGTGACCTCCCCCCCGTTAGTCACAGCAGGATCACTAATGCTAGGGGGAAACTGAAAAAGAATTTTTGGTGGCAAAATTTTATTAAAGGGTTGCCTCCACTTTGATTCATTACCTATCCTGTTTTTTTTGGTTTTTCTTTTTTAAATTTTCAGGGGTTTTTTTTACTGGCTTCCTTAGGCGGATAGAAGCCAGTCTGTACATGCACCCATGTGGCAGCCTATCAGAGAGATCAAACGGTCGTACTATAGCAACCAGTGCTGGCAGCTATCAGGAGGATTGAAACAGGTCTTTTTGTTACCAAACCCGTGCCGGCAGCCTACAGGGGATCAAACGGGTCTGTAGTAACGCCAGGAGCTGATGCAGCCCATACAAGGGGGGGTATCTAGGAATAGGTAGGAATGGTAATGGAAACAAATTGCAAAGTGACTTTTTTTTTGCAAGATCTTTAAAAATAAAAAAGCAATCCTTAGGAGCAAGCCCTTTTAAATGGTTATTCTAGCGGTTTTCCCGGAAAACGCTGCTTCCCTAGGGAAGTATAAAAAGATCCAAAACTGAATGCATAATCTTCCCCCGGACAGCTAGATGGGAAAGTTCAAGGCGGAGATATTTTTGCAATACCCATTTGTTCACCACAAAAAATTACAAATAAGGATGTCACATTGCTGAGTAGATCCAGTACTTTCACATTCCCCATTGTCCCACTCTTATAAAACCACAATTCTTGTAGTGTAGCATCACTGTTTGCCTCATCCCCGGGGGCCGACCATCAGCGGTGCCCCATCCCGGGGGCCCGGGCCATCAGCGGTGCCCCCATCCCCGGGGTCCGGCCATCAGCGTGTCCTCATCCCCGGGGGGCCCTACATCCGGTGCCTCCCGCTGGGCCCTACATCAGCGGGCCTCACCCCGGGCCCGTGACTCAACCCCTGTGCCTCATCCCCGGGGGATAACGTTTCCTCCTCGCTGGGCCCGTGACATCAGCGTGTGCCTCATCCCAGGGGGGCCCCGGGCCCTCCGCCTGTTTTCCTCATCCCCGGGGCCCCCGACACCAGGGTGCCCCAAACCCCCGGGGGCCGGCCCCCTCAAACGTGTGCCCATCCCCGGGGGCCGTACATCACGTGTGCCCCATCCCGGGGGCCTGACATCAGCGTGTGCCCCCATCCCGGGGTGTGACCCAGCGGGCCTCATCCCCGGGGCCCGGACACCACGTTTTGCCTCCCCCCCGGGCCGTGACACCGCGTGTGCCCCTCCCCGGGGCCGTGCCATCGCGTGTGCCTCATCCCCGGGGCCCCGGACATCGCTGTGCCTCATTCCCCCGGGGCCCTGCCACAGCCCGTGTTGGGCCTCATCCCGGGGGCCGGGACACCAGGGGTCCTCACCCGGGTTGTGACATCAGCGTGTGCCTCATCCCCGGGCCCGTGACATCAGCGTGTGCCTCATCCCGGGGTCCGTGCCATCAGCGTGTGCCTCATCCCCGGGTCCGTGCCATCAGCGTGTGCCTCATCCCGGGGTCTGTGACATCAGCGTGTGCCTCATCCCCGGGCCCGTGACATCAGCGTGTGCCTCATCCCCGGGCCCGTGACATCAGCGTGTGCCTCATCCCGGGGTCCGTGCCATCAGCGTGTGCCTCATCCCCGGGCCCGTGACACCAGCGTGTGCCTCATCCCGGGGTCCGTGACACCAGCATGTGCCTCATCCCCGGGCCCGTGACACCAGCGTGTGCCTCCTTCCTGGACCCATGACATCACTGTGTGCAGCTACAAGCCATTGAACTACAAGTGTCAACATGCCACACCACACACAAACTAATTGTATGGGTGCTGATTAGTACATGTATTTAACACGTGCTGCTTTGCCTTATCCCTGGGCAGATCAGAGTTCAGAGTTTCATGTCATATAGTTTTCGGAAAAAATAAAAGGGGAGCTCTGATCAGTTGCTATGAGCTCTGGTCGGTTGCTATGAGCCCTGACTGGTTGCTATGGGCTGATTGGTTGCTATGAGCTCTGACTAGTTGCTATGGGGAACCTAGACAGTTTTCATACATATCCCCCCTAATTTTTCCATATTCTGAACCTGCTGCTGAAGGTGATCAGGTTTTGCTATGGGGCTCAGTGGATACTTGTTGCAGCCCTGAGGCACCTCATAGGTCAGAGTCGTGCTCCAGATTTTACAGTAGGGCCAAAAAGACATGCCGCTGACAAGTAGGCACATGTGGGCACTCGCAAGAAAAATTCTGCCCTGCTACAGGTTCTGCTTTTACTTGGGACATTTTTACATAGATCTTTCCATTTCTGCCCACACATTGTGTAGTAACACATGATCAACGGCAGCCCATAACACAACTTATTCTAGTTCAGTGAAGGGGTTAAAGCTCTTTTTTTTAGGAAGAAAAGAAAAAACCAATTACACAAAAAAGTCATTGGTCTTTGAACTTTCCCATTTTGGGGCTGTTGTAGTAACACTCCTATCCTCTGGATGGCGCCAGCTCCCTATACAATGCATAGAGCCCTGCGATAGACTCAGTGGGAGCGATTAAACAGACTTTCCATTTGTACTTTATTTAGAAATGATTATAATCACTATCCTTAAAATACAATGGCAGGATCCAAGGATGTGGTGGTGCGCCAGGTCAAGAGAGAAGCGCAGGAGGCCAGGGCAGAGACAGACGGCACTGTGGGTCTATATTTATTTATCAAAAAAAAAAATCTAATACACAATATCTGATCTGCACATCCAAAAAGTTTTTTGCAAAAAGAAAAAAAGAAAAAAAAGAATGAGCATAGGTGCACACTAGTGTGGCAGCAAAATACAAGCACAATCCAATATCAGCAGTGCACTACTAGCAGTAAAAAGCAATCAAAAGGCACAAAGGAACTAATGGAAAAGCGTTTCTGCTACATGAAAATTTGAGGTTCTTCGTGCACATTTTTGATCAAAACTGTAATAAGCCCACCTCCAATCGACAAGGCGACCTCAATACAGGTGGGAACCTATGCTATTTTTGTTACCTCTCTTGGTGCCTGTTCAGACCTCCACATTTCTGGGAAAGCAGATTCCAGCTACAAGGCCTGTTCCCTTCTGTATTGAGGTCGCCTTGTCGATTGGAGGTGGGCTTATTACAGTTTTGATCAAACATGTGCACTAAGAACCTCAAATTTTCAGGCATTCAAAGCAGCAGAAATGCTTTTCCAATCATTCCTTTTGAGTGCTTTTTAGTGCTGGTAGTGTGCTGCTGACATTGGATTGTGCTTGTATTTTGCTGCAGGACCATTGTGCACCTATGTTCATTTTTTTCAAAAAAACTTTTTGGAAGTGCAGACCAAATATTGTTTTTTAGATATATTGTATGGGGGCGTTGCTTCCCCCATTTGGTTTTTGCACTCCACCCACCTGCACAGGCTTATCAAAGCAGATTAGATTGTAGCTGGAATCTACATAATGTGGCGGTCTGAACAGGCACCAAGAGATAGCGTTGGTTCCCAGCTGTATTGAGGTCTCCTTGTCGATGTCAGGTGGGCTTATTACAGTTTTGATCAAAAATGTGCACTAAGAATCAAAAATTTTCATGATTCAAAGTAGCAGAAATGCTTTTCCAATAGTTCCTATGTGCCTTTCGATTGCTTTTTAGCGCTAGTAGTGTGCTGCTGATATTGGATTGTGCTTATAGTGCTGTATCAGGCACACCGCAGTCACGGAGGGTCACTGGGTCATAATTACCATTAGTAAATAGTCTGTGTCTGGCCAAGACTTAGGGCGACATGTCCCAACACGCCAACGCCAGTTTTGTGTTCTATTTTGCGCCAAAACCACTTTTGACTCCATATTCTTGTTGTAAATGAACTGTCGTACACCAAAACTAGGCGCATTATACGCCGGGCACAACACTTTGCAATGCGCCTAAATATGGTGCACTGTGCGCCCCCGTCGCGAATGCGCCAATTGAGGCGCATTACATGTTATGCACCTCTGTTGGGCAATGCGATGTGATAGGCGCATTACATATACTACCAATGATAAGCTATGCACCGCGAGTTGCACAATGCGTCTTTTCTAAAGTATACCTGATGCCAGTTTTTAGAAAGTATCGGGCTTTCAGGCGCACGTTACGCCGATTTAATGCGCCTAAAACTGGCACGGATACGCCACTTTTCGGACACGTTGTCCTTAGTTTACATCTGCGCCAGAGGTTCTGTTTGAAGCCTCCACCGCAGAGGTGAAAACGAAAAGAGAAGGATCCGATTCACCAACAGCGCTGGACGGACACGATATAGCACAACTTGCAACGCTATTTTATCCATCATTCCGACAGAACATGCAATGGAGCTTCTGAACGGGACATCCAACGTACGTGTGAACCAAGCCGAAGGCCGCCTGAAACATGGAGTATACTAACCTAATATGTAACCTTTATATGCAATGCTACTTACCTTGCGGATGCCCTGCAGACAGTCCAGGATGGTGAGGTTGTAAGTGCAGTTTCCAAAAGAAGCATCTCTGCAAACGAAAAAAAAATAAATGTATATTTAGACAGCGCTTTATAGTTACTAACAAACTGCCTCTGGTTGTCGACCATGGTTTTCACAAAACTTATATATAGGAGACAGACTTAAGAGATAAAATATCATAATTTGTCTATATAATAGTAAAAAAATATAAAAAAAAAAAAATCACCAGACCTTGAAGGGGTAAAGGAGCCTAGGTTCAGAGAGTCAGAGCCGCTGCCTATTCTGCAGGATTCGGAGTCGTCATAAAATGGACCGACTCCCAAAATATATAATAAGTTGGTCCAGTTAGTTCGATGCATTGCAAAGAGCAAGAGGAGTTGGGGTGCCGGGCCCGGGGCTATTGTCCCATAAACTTTAGCCTCATCACATGAGGATGTAAGTGATGACATGGGAGGGAGGCAAAGCGCTGCCCAGGGAAAAGATTCCCGCTCCCAGGGCAAAAAAGATTTCACAAAATTTTTTACCTGCTTTCAAAGAAGTAATAAGAGTTCAACCATTTATCAAAACTGACTGTGGCCGAGGCCAATTCCTTTATACCCTGACATTTTAGAGATGTTGCCCCTGTGGTCACCAGCTTTGCCCCCAACCCAAGTTAGTGTTGAGAGGCCGTTCTCTAGCCTGGAAATAATGAGATCAGATGTGAGGTCATGTATGCAGGATCCTGATGGAGGCGATACTATTTCCAGAACAAAATCTCCACAAATGTTCCCCGCAGTGTTTTGCATATTACAATTTTTTTTGTGTTCTATAAGTCATGTCCAATAAATATATTTTAAAACTGACAAGCAAAAGGTAACAATGTTTTGAACTTGTGACTTTCAGGCTCCATATCTCACCATCCACTACACCCTTGTATATGAGGCTATTGTAATTTTATACACAGGCATCTTACCTATCTTATATATAAATTTGACTTGCAAGTATTTAGCATCTGCTTAGTTCTGCAGATTCTTGTCCTGTAACTGCATTGTTACTGTTTTGCGCCTAAAAATCAAAATGTTAATTTTTATTAATTTGTTAGTATTTGGGAAATCCACCTCTGGCTTTCAGCTCTGCCTGACTCCTTCTGGGCTCTGGATCAGATTCAAGCAGGTCTTGGCTAAAATCTGATCCCAGGTCTCTTCTACACATTCCTAATGTTGGTGCAGACTGGACTTGGACACAAATACAGCTTTTTCTTCAAATCTCCCCACAAGTGTTCAAAAGTTAAAAACATTGTTACCCTTTTGCTTGTCAGTGTCTGTTCTACCTAAATAGCTTGATTATTGTATCATAAGGTTTACAAACAGCCTGATGTTACCATTTTGCTACAGTAAAGTTATCACTTAAACATGCGCCATGTATGAGGGAGTCGGGAGTCGGAGTTGGAGTCAGGAGTCGGGGCTTTGGCTTGCCGACTCCACAGCCCTGCCTAGGGTCATGGGCGCCCAAGGCTCATTGATGTGTGTAAGGGGTGAAGACTAGCCAATCTGGTCCAATTCCACAGAAGTGCTACTGTGGAGCACAAATGGTCTTAAAAGTTCCAGTTGGCTATGTCCAAAAGGAGTCAGGACATCGCAGCTTTCTGCATATGGAGGCCCCGGAGCCGAAGAAGGTTCAGAGTGCCCATGCTGAGCCCTGAAAGTGTCTAAAATGGAAATATTGTGCATGGAGCAATGGGAGGAGTCAACCCGGTGTGATGAGTCACGTTGTCCATCAGATGTACAGCCGGGTATGTGTATGGGAAGAGATGGTGCAAGGATGGAGCAGGGGAAGAAGACAAGATGGCGGAGGCAGGATGATGGGCAATGTTCTGCCCATCACCCGTACCACCTTCCTAACCATTGTACAGACTCTGGCCACCCCTTCATGGCAGCGAGGTTCCTACTGGCAGTGGCCTCTTTTGGCATAATAATGCCCCCTGAGGCCACACTGCAAAAATTTTCCAGGAATGAGGAACATGACAACGAGTAGAAGGTGGGCACTTATCTTCCAAATTCCCCAAATCTCAGTCAAGTCAAGCATCTGTGAGATGTACTGGAAAAACAAGTCCAAACCGTGGAAACCGCACTCCACAACTTACAGGACTTGAAGGATCTGCCGCCAACATCTTTGTGAAGATGCTACAGGACCTTCAAAGGTCTTGTGGGTCCAACCCAGGGGTCCCACACAATGTTATGACTTATCGGTATATGTAGGTTTTTAGGAGAAGAGTCTTGCATCAATGCACTGTGAAGTAAAAAATATACAGGCCGTGCCCAGGTTACATAAGGGATAGGGACTGTAGGTTTTTTCTCAAGTGTATGTAAGTCGGAACAGGTATATTTATTAACTGTAACTCCAGAGCAAAACTTTTTTTAAGTTTTGGATAGTGCAGGGAAGGGTTTTTACATTTGTTTTGCTGTCTGTGCCCCTGTTAAGAAGATTTCACCTCATTTTCACTTTCTGCTGTGGCATGCTGGAACTTGTCGTTCCACAGCTACAATCGGCTTGGAACTTCATGTGCCAGCATGCCTCATAAGTCTCCGTTTGTAACTAGGGGACAGATGTAAGTCA
Source organism: Phyllomedusa bahiana (assembly GCA_025379985.1). Taxonomy (NCBI): domain Eukaryota; kingdom Metazoa; phylum Chordata; class Amphibia; order Anura; family Hylidae; genus Phyllomedusa; species Phyllomedusa bahiana. Next base: position 51,876 of record JAODAL010012696.1, read on the forward strand.
GAAGTTGGGGACTGCAACTTATCAAAAATCCTGTTCCAGTATAAGTAGTGACGTGTCTGTAGTGTACTACTATATCCTTCAGATCTCGGCTCCGGAGGAGGAGATGAAGCAATTCTCCCGTGTATGTCTAACCACTAATTACTTCACAATAAAAATATCATTCTGTATTTAGCGTAGGCGTGAGACAGACATGCAACCAAAATACAGCGCACCGGATCCCTGTAATCACATGAACAATAACCACCAGGAAACTATAAATTCCCCTGCGACGACATAGACCGGAGCGGGTTCAGTGCAGGATATAGAGCAACACAAGTTGAGTCATAGAGACTGGTAATTGACAGGGAAACAGGTCGGGACGAGGCGTGGAAGCCAGAACTGCCTGCAAATAAGATGCTTGTAACCAGCCGCGGGTGACCGTCCCTGTGTACAGAGATTATAGGATGGCGGACTCACAGCAGATACACTACTCACAAAAAGTTCAAGATATTTGGATGAAATTTGAGGATGAACATAAAAATTTCTTGAAATTTTTTGTAAATGCACTAAATGAGATAATCTCTTCCCTTTAGATGCACTTATCCAACTGTTCAATGTCTCAGTACCTTGTGCACAACTTGCTGATCCCTAATAAAGAGTTTAATGGCAAAATTCCCAACAGGTGTTTGATCCATGAATCACCCAATAGATTTAGGGGATCGTTTTGAATTGGGATTTAAGCCGTCCTCCCCATCCTACTGTTCACATTGTGACATCATGAGACCAAGACAACGCCTTATTATTGATCAACAGGACCTCGCCATTGCCAGGCTTCAAGCAGGAGGCTCTCAGAAGGAAGTGGCCACTGAGCTTAGTGTCTCAGAGTGTCATCAGCAGGTTGTATCCGAGATAGAGAGACTGGAAGAGTCACAGAAAGGAAAAGAAGTGGATGTACTTTGTCTCCATCACAGACTGATGAGCGCTTCATTGTAACCAATGCCCTGCAGAACCGGACGATGAATGCAGCACAACAGCACAACGTTTATGGGAGATGAGAGGCAGCCCATTCGTAACTCTCTACATCAGCATGGTCTGTGTGCTAGACGGGATCATCGTCTTGCATGGACCAGGTAGCATCTATGCTGGACGAGGGACCAGTGCTCCTCAGTGCTGTTCAGAGATGAAAGTCGATTCACTCTGACCAGAAATGAGGGTCGATAACGATACTGGCGACGTCAAGGAGAGCGCTATGAATCAGCCAGGTCAGGTACCCTTGCCGGTCATCTAGCATGTAGTGCACAATGATGTCAATGGTTATGAATGGTCTGATGTGACACTTGGTGCCTTTCACCTCCCTGGAGTTGTGCAGGATTCATCATCCGGCTCCGCAGGGCATTGGTTACAATGAAGCGCTCATCAGTGCGTGATGGAGACAAAGAACGTCCACTTCTTTGCCTTTCTGCGACTCTTCCAGTCTCTCTGTATCTGATAACCTGCTAATGACACTCTGTGACACTCTAAACCCAACGGCCACTTCCGTCTGAGTTCATAGAAACATATGTCGTATACTCGCAAGTTAGAGCTTAAATTTCATCTTCTTTAATGTAAACATATATGCAGGGGCACATAGTCCATCGACAATTGTACAACTTTAGTGCAAATATTCAAACGGCAGTAAAAAACCTGTAATCCAGATACTTTGTTGCTGGTCTCACAAACGAGCTTCAGACGCCAGCATCTCGTGGTTGGTCTGCTCAGATAGCTGAACGGCTGATCGGTAGTCTGTGTTACTCAGAATGCCAAGCACGCGACATTTCGGGTGAAACACGCCCCCTTTTCTCAAGCGTCTGAGAGCATCCTGCGTAAAGCCTCGCAATCGCGAGGCACTGCTCATCAATTGTAAAGTGTTACAATGTGAACAGCAGGATGAGGAGGACTGTTTAAATCCCCAGTTACAATTGATCCCTTAAATTTATTGGGGCGAATCAGGGATCAAACACCTGTTGGGAATTTTGCCATTAAGCTTCTTGTTACAAATCATCAAGTTGTGCAAAAAGATGGACACTGAACAGTTGGACGTGTGCATCTAAAGGGAAGGGATCGGCTCATTTAGTTCATTAAAAAAAGAAAAGAAAAAATCAAGAAACTTTATGTTTATCCCAAGATTTCAACCAAAAGCCAAATATCCCTAACTTTTTGTGAGTAGTGTATATAGGTGATCATGACAACAAGGATACTGGATAAGGGGAGAAAAACGTGATCCTTATTACTTCTGGTGTATTCTTAATGCCAACATTGGCTTATACCGGCACAGTCAAGATGGTGGCGACGCTAAAATATTTATTATATTATATTAAGATTATAAGGTGGGTGCTTCACAGCAGACATGTAGGGGATCAGGATCATGACAACATGTATATTGGATAAGAGGAGAAAGACCAATCTCTTGGATAGACCCAATTAACCGCTGGGGTTTCCTTAATGTGTCAACATTATTTTGGTACCATCAATGTCAAGGTGGTAATGATGCTAAGGTATTACTATCCAAACCAAAACTGTATGGAGACCTAGAATGGTCACTAAGCCATATAATAGTAGATTACTGTTGTCGTCCTCGAGACCCTTAGGCACAGCTCCTGCCCCTCATGACACAATGCAGATGAAAAGTTAAAGGGGTATTCCCAGATCGTCCCTTAGGCAAATATAAATAAACACTGTTTACCAAATACATTACTGTTCTGATATTTGCGTAATTTCAAAGATACAGCAGGTTATCTATCCTGCTTGTTTATACATTGTTTCCAAGGTTACCAGCCAGCTCTGTGCTCTGGCAGCCATATTTTACCAGCAGGAAGAGGTTAGGCAGCTAGAACACAGAGGTGGTTGGGAACCTAGGAAACCATATGTAAACAACCTGCTATATCTTTGAAATTAAGCAAAAATTCAAAACCCAGCTCAAGTTTCTAGCCACCCCCCTCCTCCCCCCAAAAAAATTAAGACCCAATTTCCCCACTAATCATGAGTAAATACAGATTTAAATTGGTATTTCCATCTTGTTGATTAGCCTTAACCATGTAGACAAAGATAAATAAACATTATTATTAAATAAATTACTGTTCTAATTTTTCAAAAATTTTCAAGTTAAAACAGCAGGTTATCTATTCCTGCTTGTTAAACATTTTTTTCCCAAAGGGTTTTTACCACCCCTCTGGCTCTGCACCCAAAATTTTACCAGCAGGAAGAGGTTAGGCAGCTAGAACACAGAGGTGGTTGGTAACCTAGGAAACCATCTGTAAACAATTTTAAAAAGAAAACCGCTGAAACCTGAAATTAAACAAAATCAGAAGCGCTCAAGCTTTACCCCCCAACCTTTCCTATTCCCACTTTAAATCACTTTTCCCCCCTCACTACTAAAGATTAAATACAGTTTTTAAATTGGTTTTTCCCTTTTCTTTTAATTACCCTTTAAACCATTATGAAAAAGGGTAAAAAAACCCCTTTTACAAATACATTACGGGTTTCGATATTTGCGTAATTTCAAAGATACAGCAGGTTATCTATCCTGCTTGTTTTTACATTGTTTCCTAGGTTACCAACTAGCTCTGTGCTCTAGCTGCTATATTTTTATCAGCAGGAAGAGGTTGGGCAGCTAGAACCAAGGTTTGGGTTTTTTAACCTAGGAAAAACCCTCTGTAAAAAAAGCCGGGAAAATAACCTCTGTATCTCCCGAAATTTTAAAAAAAATCAGAAAGCTCAAGCCTACCCACCCAACCCCCACCCTGCCCATTATATTTGGGCTAGTTACTAAAACCCTTGAAAAAAAGACATATGTTCAAGTTCAACCAAAATCACATTTCTCTCACTAATCTTGAGTAAATACAGATTTAAAGGAGTATTCCCAGCTCATTAATTAGCCTTAACCATGTGGGCAAAGGTCAATAAACATTTTTTACTAAAAACCCTTACTGTTCTTATTTTGCGCCCTTTTTAAAAATACCGCAGGTTTTTCTATCCTGCCCTTTTTCACAGATATTTCCTAGGGGTTTAAAGGAAAGATTCCCCGTGGCTAGGCCCCCTCAGGCCCCCCTCCCGTTTCTAAAAACCCCCGCTCTAGAGCACAGAGGTGGTAGCAAACCTAAAAAAAATGTGTGGGGAAAAACAGGGGTTTAAAAAACCTGCTGCATCTTTGAAAAGAAGAAAAGTCCCGAACAGGGAAACATTTAAAGTAAAAGTTTTCCTTACCTTTTGCTTACAGGTCAAAAACCAGAAAATGAGGGGGAATACCCCCTTTTAAATCTATTTAAATCAAGGGTGGGGAAGAAATGTAAACTGAAAAGTAGTGTCTTTAATATCAAGCAGCAAAGCTGTAACACAGGGGATAGAGAAAAATTAAAGGGGGATGAGTTAAAACAAAGAGACCGGGTTTAAAGGGGTAAGAGGGGAAAATTTCCCGGGAGGTTCTTTCATTTTTCGGAAAGGGGTTTTTCTAGACACAATAAATATTACATAGGGTATAGGGTTTTAGCTTACAAAAAAAACACTTTTAAAATTTGCCACACACTTTTCTTAAAGGGGGGGTTTTTTCTCCCAAAATTTATTTGTATTAAATTTTAAACAAAAGTAGGCAAAGGTAAAGAGGATTATTAAACAAATACATTGCGGTTTACGACCAGGGCTAGTGGGTCGACAAGCTGAACCCACTCCTCAAATTTTCCCAAAAACCTCCCACTCCTGACTTTCCGACTCCTGACTCCCTCATACATGGCGCATGTTTTAAAATTATAACTTTCTGAGTAAAATGGTAACCCTCAACCTTTTTTTTCACCCTTTTGAAAACAATAAACAAGCTTTTTTAGGTAGAACAACACTGACAACAAAGGGGAACAATGTTTTTCCATTAAAAAAATTGTGGGTATAATTGAAGAAAAACCCCGTAAATTTTTATCCAAGGTTTTCCCGTCTGCACCAACCCTTTGGGGAAATTTTTTTGGGGAAAAGACCTGGGCCCCGGTTTTGGCCCCGATATGCTTGATCTGATCCCAGAGCCCCAGAAGAATTCAGGCATTATTGAAAACCAAAGGTGGATTTCCCAAATACTAACAAATAACAAAAATTAAGACTTTGATTTTTAGGAGCAAAATTGTAACTAAGCAGTTGCTAAATACTTTCAAGTCAGATTTATGTATAATATGGGACAGATGACTGTATATAAAATTTACAGTAGCTCATGTTACAAAGCTGTTAGTGGATGGGTGAATTGAAGCATGAAGTCACAAGTTCAAACCATTGTTACTATTTTGTTGTCAGTGTAAAAATTTATTTTTTGGGACACAACTTTAGGAACAAAAAAATTTGTATTATGCAAACACTGCAGGAACATTTTGTGGAGTCCTGAATTTGTTTAAAAAGAAAAAGAATTGCCTCCATTAGACCCTGCATACATGACCTCACATCTGATCTCATTATTTCCAGGATAGAGAACGGCCTCTTTACACTAACTTGGGGGCAAAGCGGTGACCACAGGGGCAACATCTCTAACAATGTCAGGGTATAAAGGAATTGCCTCAGCCACAGTCAGTTTTGATGAATGGTTGTGATGAGGCTGAAGTTATGGGAGCAGTAGCCCTGGCCGGACCCAATTCCTCTTGCTCTTTGCATCGAACTAACTGGACCAACTTATTATATATTTTGGGAGTCGGAGTCCTGCAAAATAGCCACCGACTCCGACTCCACAGCCCTGGTTACGATTTTGCTTTCTTTCAGAGTTAGTGCAATTCTTATCTCCTGTTTTGTATACACAAGCTTACCGAGTTTACTGACCATCTCTCTCTACTCTAGCAGTGGTTGGGATGATGATGTCTCTCCCTGCTGTGTCTTATCAGCAGCACAGGAGCATCTTTATCTTTCTTACTTACGAACTTTAACCCTTTAGAGCTCTGTAGCCTACAGTGCTACTGTTTAAGTTCTTCCATTACCAATGTTACTCTAAGGATATGTTCACACGGCGTAATTGCAGCACGCATTTCGGCGTAGATGTGCGCCGCAATTATGGTAATCCACAGCTCTCATAAAGAACTATGGATTACGCCTTGACCCCCCCCCCCCCCCCCCCCCGCGTGTACACTACATAATCGTATTCTAATTGTATTGTATGCGCGGGGAGATAAGTGATGTCATTTATCATGTCAATGGGGCTGGCAGACTGCCCACGTGAGCTCCCACAACACACGGTGTATTGCACAGCAATACATCATGTGACCATACCCTAATAGGCTTGGATAGGAACTGCAGAGCTGAAATGTCAGTCACTGCTGTAGAAGGGCCAACATCATGAACAGGAAGCGGCAGCCTGCAGCTGTAGCACCGCTCATAGCCTGAACAGGAAGTGCAGCCTGAAGCTGTAGAACCACCCACAGCCTGACAAGGAATTGGGAGCCTGAAGCTGCAGAACCACCCACAGCCGGTCAAGGAAGTGGGAGCCTGAAGCTATAGAACCGCCCACAGCCTGAACCGGAAGTGGGAGCTTGACGCTGAAGACCTCCCTTAGCCTGACAGGAAGTGGCTGCAGAACCTCCCTCAGCCTGAACAGGAAGTGGCAGCCTGAAGCTGTAGAACCGTCCAAAGCTTGAACAGGAAGTGCAGCCTGAAGCTGTAGAACCACCCACAGCCTGACAAGGAAGTGGGAGCCTGACGCTGTAGAACTGCCCACAGCCTGTACAGGAAATGGGAGCCTGAAGCTGCAGAACCACCTACAGCCTGACAAGGAAGTGGGAGCCTGAAGCTGCAGAACCTCCCTCAGCCTGAACAGGAAGTGGCAGCCTGAAGCTGCAGAACCTCCCTCAGCCTGAACAGGTAGTGGCAGCCTGAAGCTGTAGAACCGTCCAAAGCTGGAACAGGAAGTGGGAGCCTGAAGCTGTAGAACCTCCCTCCGCCTGAACAGGAAGTGGCATCCTTAAGCTGTAGTACCAGTCACAGCCTGAACAGAAAGTGGGAGCCTGAAGCTGTAGAACCATCCACAGCCTCAACAGGACGTGGGAGCCTGAAGCTGTAGAACCTCCCTCAGCCTGAACAGGAAGTGGGAGCCTGAAGCTGTAGAACCACCCACAGTCTGAACAGGAAGTGGAAGCCTGAAGCTGTAGAACCTCTCTCAGCCTGACAAGGAAGTGGTAGCCTGAAGTTGTAGAACCGCCCTCAGCCTGAACAGGAAGTGAGAGTCTGGAGCTGGCTGTGAAGAGCAGGCTCTGTGAGACAGCCAGATGGGAAAACCCCTTTAATGAAAATGCTCCATATGGTAAAGCTACACATTGACGCATGCCCCGATAGCCACTTCCTGTTAAGTTATACTGGGGACTGTCGTATACTCTCATGTGTCAGTAATGGTAAGGTTTGTGTTAAGGTTCTCTTACATATGAGTAGTATTGTGCTTTGAAGTTGGTCAAAGTCAAATGCGAACCGAACTTAAAGGGGTTGTCTCACTACAAGGATTGCTGCTTTTTAGGTTAAAGATCTTGCAAAAATAAGTCTTTGCAATATGTGTCCATTACCAGTGTCCTACCTATTCCTAGATATCCCCTCTTGTATGAGCTGCATCAGGTCGCTATAGCTACAGACCTGTTTGATCTCTCCTGATAGGCTGCCAGCACTGGTTGCTATAACTACAGACCTGTTCTCTCTCTCCTGATAGGCTGCCAGCACTAGTTGCTATAGCTACAGACCTGTTTGCTCTATCCCGATAGGCTGTCAGCACTGGTTGCTATAGTTACAGACCTGTTTGATCTCTCCTGATAGGCTGCCAGCACTGGTCGCTATATCTACAGATCTCGCTTCTACTGCAGCCTAGTAGAAGCCAGTAAACACGCCCCTGAATTCAAAATGAAACCAAGAAAACAGGACTGAGGTGAGAGGAATCAGTGTAGTGAGACAACCCCTTTAAGTTGGCTCAAATTGATTTGGCTAAAATTATAGGGAGGGCGATAACCTATTGTTTCAAGGTCGCTTTCACCTTAGGATGCCCTTATGAATGTCGGATCATGTAGACGGGATAAAGCCTCTGTTCTTAATAATATGAGGTATAATGGTAAAAAATAAAAAGCCAGTTTTTTTTTTTTTTTTTACATACATTTTTATTATTTATTTGATTTTTTTTAACAAGTGGCACAAAAATAAGTTTTGTAATTGTGTCACTTTTAAGTTATGGATGTTTTAATGTAAGTGACATAGCGTTTCCAAGTATGTAGGGGTGAGGAGAAGTTTTGGCCTGGATGTCTATTTGTATTAATTTTTGTTTGGATATTATATATCTTTTTATCTAATATATATCTATATATTTTATCATATATAAACTATATTATATATATTATATATATATATATATAATTTATATCTATATCTATATCTATATCTATATCTATATATATATATATATATATATATATATATATATATATATGCAGTCCCCGGGTTACGAACGAGATAGGGACTGTAGGTTTGTTATTAAGTTGACTTTGTGTGTGAGTCGGAACAGGTATATTTATTAAATATAACACCAACACAAAAGTTTTTTTTTTTGTTTTGGATAGTGCATGGAAGGGTTTTTAAATTTGTTTTGCTGTCTGTGCCCTTTTTAAAAAGATTTCACCTCATGTGCTGCTGTGGCATGCTGGAACTTGTCTTTCCACAGCTACTATCTGCTGTGGAACATGGAACTACAAGTGCCAGCATGCCACATAAGTCTCCGTTTGTAACTAGGGAACAGATTTAAGTTGGAACGGTGTAAGTCGAGGACTGCCTGTATATATATATAGACCCCTATAAGGTCTGAAAAAGACCAATATACACAGACGTCCAAAGATGTTAAATGTAATTTTATACAAGTAGAAAATACAAGTGATAACAAGCAGTCCCTGTATGAGATCTGGAGTCATACGACGGCTAACGCTTGGTATGGGATCCCCTGAGGTGTGAGAGACACGTGGAAACTATTCGACATAGAGAGCTGCAAGCAGGGGTGAGCTGTAGCATCTGCCTGTCCACACCGCACCCACAATCTGTCATTTCTTTTTTTAAGTTTTTTTTCCAAGGAACCTCCCATAAAATCTACAAAATGGTTAAAAATCTTCAACACATTCCAATGGAAAAAGCTGATCGTTCTTACAACGCTGCTAATCCCGCACTAGTGGTGCACAGTGCACCCGGTTTTCTATAGACTGTGCTAAATTCAAAAAGGCAGTAGTTTTGCAGTTGTGCCCATTTCATCAGGGTGTCATGTACATGTGATGCATATGAGGAAACTGCAAGCTGACAAAGCCCTAAGGGTATGTTCACACGGCATATTCTGGGGCGCATTTCACTGCAAAATACTGCGCTTAATACGCGGGGAAATGCGCCCCATAATTACGGTAACCCATAGCTCTCATCGAGAACTATGGATTACGCCTCCTCTCCACGCTCGTACAGTATGATCGTATTGTACGCACGGGGAGATAAGTGACATGTCAAGTAATGCAAGTCTATGGGGCTGGCGGGAATACGCGCTAATCAGCGCAAAGCTCCCGCGACACACAATGTATTGCGGCGCGTACAGTACGTGCCGCAATACATTGTGTGGACGTACCCTAAGGCTATGTTCACACGGCTTAGAATGGAACGTATTTCAGTCCGTAATTCAGTCCGTACTGTGCGAATTACGGCTGGAATACGTCCCAGTCATTACGGTAATCCACAGTTCTCATAGAGAACTATGGATTATATCTCCTCTCCCTGCTCGGCGAATCCGCGGGGTGGGGAGGTAAGTGACATGTGAATTACTAGTGGCGTATACGCACCGCTAGTAATGATAGTCTGTGGGCCGGAGAGGTGCTGCCCCCCCCTCCCCTCCACACGGCGTAATTGCAGTGCGTTATTACGTCCCGCAAATAAGCCGTGTGAACATACCCTAAGGGTGGATTCACACGCGACAGATATGTGGCAGAAGAGCAGTTGACTGTCCCAGTCATCTGAATGGAGTTTGCAAAACAGGAGATAAGAATTCCACTAACTCTGAAAGAAAGCAAAAAAAAGTGCTTGCCATGATAACAGCCCCAATCAGATGAACGGAACAGATTATCAGCCTCCGTTTCTGAAACTTTGTGTGACTCCTTTCTAAAATATACACAGTGACAAAAAGCGTACGCTGGGTCCTCAAGGGTACAAATACACGGGGGCGGCCGATGGTCCCACCGCTGATGTGTGCGCGAATGGCCGCGCGAGTTTGCCGACCTGTCGTGTAGCCACTAGCAGACACATTCGAGCTGGGACTAATGGCAGCACCATGTCTTGCTAACCTTAGATTCTAAACGTTACAGGAGAGAAGGTCAGAACTTTAGCAGAGATTTTTTGGGACTTCCTATCCGTATTCCCATTGAAGAACACTGCAGCCTTGCTTTACAGAAATCTTCGCTTCTCTCCAACTAGAATGGCTGCTAACAGGGAATAAGGGCCGGTTCACAATACGGCTTGAATAAGGGGCGGGGGCGCATAGACTTTCAATATCCCGCCGGGATAATGAACATGTCAATTTCTCCCCGCCCGGCGGATTCGCCGAGCGGATAGGAGAGACGGAATCCATAGTTCTGTATGAGAACTTTGGATTACGGTAATGGCTGGGACAGATTCCAGCCGTATTGCAGCGCAGTACGGAGCACAATACGGCTGCAATCTGTGCCCAAAATAAGCTGTGTGAACGGCCCTTAAGAGTCATTTCAAACCCAAAGCAAATACACACAATTTTTTGTTTTTTTGTTTAGTGCCCCTACAATCTAAACTGCACGTGTTCTAGAACAGTTTAGCCTCATTTAGGGTATACGGCGTGTTGTATCCGTTTTTGGATCCGTTTTTCATTACATGAAAAACGCATTGAAAACTGCATCCAAACTGAATCCAAAAAAAACCCCAAAAAACGCTCTGCAAATGCGTTTTTGGATATTTTTGCATGCTTTTTTTGGTTTGAAATTTTTGGGCCCTTTTTTTCAAGCGTTTTCTTTCAAAATCACAGCATAAATTTTTTAAAATGCAATGGTTTTTCGGATGCGAAAAGCGCTCAAAACTCCCCAAAAAGTGTGTTGCGTTTTGGGTCCGAAAGCAGATCCAAAAAGGATCTGAAAAACGCGTTGGAACACCCCCTTATTTAAAGGGGTTGTTCCCACAATGACTTTGATGGCTGCGTTTGTAAAGCAATCGAAGGCTTATAGGTGCAGGTTCCAGAGGTGAACGAGTCCCCAGAAGTTACGGAGCAGAATGTAGAGCTGGTCACGCTTGGGCACAACTATCCATTTGTTTATGGGAGGAATAAGTGAACCGCCGCTCCCTGTACTGGTATTCCCTAGAACAAAGAAAGGAATAATGCACAAGCGTGACGGTCAAAATTCTGCTCCGAACTTTGGGGGGGTGCATCTGGAAGGGCGGGGGTAACCTCTAGGCCTGCCCTATGAGTTTTCCTCAATTGGAAAAGTGCATGGTGGGAACATCCCTTTAAATCTGTAGAACTTATTGGGGCGCATTTACTTACCATGTCATTTACACCAGAATTCTAGCAAATTTTGCAACTTCGGGTTTTTTTTTTTTTTTTTTTTTTTTTTACACCGGAGCTCACCACTTTTCTGAAAGATGGGTGGGGCTTAGCAAACAAGGGTGTGGCCTAACACAGCCCGATACAGCCAGAAATCTACTCCATGTCCTAGATGGCACAGATTTTTTTTTTTAGTCAAAATAATAAATACTCAGGTTTTTTCCAGTCCCAACCATGGGGGTTTTTCACTGAAAGGTGATATTTTTAGGGTAAAAAAACCCAATAAAGATGATATATGCAAACCTAGAAAAAGAAAATGTCAGTTTAGCCGAGGGGGCGGAGTGGGGGTGGGGGGGGGGGGGGGGGAAAGAAGCCGCCAAAAGATCATTCCCTTTTAACCTTGCGGTTTCTCCCCGTACCCGTCTCAACTTCACCGGGTGATTTAGACCACACCTTCTTGTCAAACAAGTCACACAAAAAGGTTTTCTAAAAGGTGAAAAGGTAATTGACATTTATTTAGGAGCCGCCTTTTAGGATTTTGTAAAAAAGAAGCAAAATTGTACCCCCTTTTTTTATTAAAGGGTATTCCCCATCCGCAAATGTGTGGAAATGGCCAATTACTGTCAAGTCAGCCGTTTTCAAAAGGGGTAAATTAATAAATTTTAGTTTTTTAATACAGGCCCTTTTCTGCACCTTTAAAATTGTTCTCTTGCCCCCTTGGTTTTCCGGGGTACCCCTGTGTGCTTTCAATTGTGGCCAGTAATGCAACATTAGCAAAGACTGTCTGAGAATAAGTCCCTGTGGCCTGATCGCACCATACGTGAAAATGTGCATCACCGCTATCCCGGCAATAGGCAACAACACTGTAACAATGCTTTCCTGCCTACTACTAGAACTTAGAACAGGAACTTATTCTAAGACAGTCTCTGATAACGCTGCATTACTGGCCACCACTGAGAGCACACAGTGATGGTCTGTAACCTAGGGGACAAGACAGTAAGCTGAAGGTGCAAAAAAAAAGGCCTGTATTAGGTAAAGCATACATTTTTTTTTTTATAACCTGCATTTTGAAAATGTCTTACTTTACAGTAATTGGCTGTTCCAGTAGCGCTTGCTGTGATGGGAATACTTGTTTAAAATGAATGAAATCATGGTCGAAACCTGACAAACATCATTATAGTCAATGGAGTCTGTCATGCAACAGAACAGGTAGCATCGTCATTTCTCATGATAGAACAGAAATAACAGCACAGGCCTAACACACGTAATAAAGGTTTCAAAAGAGGTAACTCAGTTTTTTGGGTCCAAATAGAGGCATAATTCTAGTACAATTGCTACAGCAAATCTGTCTCAATACCTATACAAAATTATGGAGGTTCTTAACGTGGAAATTAATGTATGGCGTTTTATACGCAATGCAACTTGGGAAAAAAAAGATATGCGTCTAATGCCTCCTATAGTTAGCTATGCCAAAAGCCAACGTTTTGTTTTCATAGAAGAGCCTTGAAACATGACTAGGGATATTAACCAAACCAGACACCCATCTGTAGACAGCAGATTTCAGGTTATAGGCCTTTATCAGTACAGAGCAGGGGACTGGTTAGCTGGTGTGAAGATTTCGATGCCACTCTTGGGGGTTGTGTAAGTAGGCAGTATAAATGGACTTTAATATGGAAAAACCATACATGAATTTGACCATCTTCAGGCAGTAAATGCCAATATAATCGGAGTTGCTGCAACTCTTCAAACTTGGCTACCAGGACTCAAACAGGACTCCTGCCCACATCAAAGACAAATAAAACACCTAACTTTACCAGGATAACGGGCAGGCTCCTAATTGGTTGCCGAGTAGGCTGACAAATTCCGGTAAAATTCAGGTCAATTTGGTTTAAGCTACCCCGAATCTGAAGCATAACCCTATTGGCTACCCATGTACATTATGTGCATGCAAGTAAAGCGCAAGACTTCCACTGTCTTTATCATTTTAAAAGTGGGAAACAACCTATTCTCATAGACTTCTTACCTGAAAGGGAGATACTGGGGGCTGGAACCACTCAGCAGGGCTCTATACGCCTCCTCTGGAGTCTTCTTCAAATAGATGACCTAAAAAAAAGAAATATGATCAGGCTCTGAGCATGTTGTGGAATTTTTCTCATTGTGACCGACCCTCTAGCATAATGCAGTGAAGTCAATGCCAGAGCCGTCAGGAGAACAGCGAACGACTGAGCCAACGGGTCATCGTGCGAGGGTGCAAAACAATGTCCATGACATAAAGCCCTTCATTACATAATGAGGGAAATCTCTAAATCCTCTATAAACCTGCGTAAAATCTAATCCAGGCACAAAAATACAGAGAAGAAAGATAAAAACTAGGGGCCACATGTATGAAACTGCTTAGGTCTAAAACTCACTCTTGCCCATAGTAACCTATGGGCAAAAAAGTGAGTTTTATACCTAAACAGGTTCATACATGTGGCCCTAGGTATTAAAGTGGCTGACTACTAATGAGAGGCCCTAAATAGCAGAAAACACGTGCATACACCACCAGCCATAGCATTAGAGTGGTGTAGACCCACCGCTAGTGCTGCCGAAGCAGCTGTGACCCATTCAGACATGGACTCCCCAAAATCCGAGGGTGTCCTGTGCTACCTCCACCATGACAAGACAAGATGGCAGAGGTAGTGTGATGAGCAATCTTCTGCTCTCCCATTTTGTCCTGGCATCATGTAGGCGTCACTTACCTGGGGAAAGAGATGGCTCCAGGATGCACTATGGGAAGAAGACAAGATGGCGGAGGCAGTGTGATGGGCAATGTTTTGCATGTAATTTTGCAATCTGTGGGGTGCAGTCTCCATGGATCTGACTTGTTTTCCAGCGCATCCCACAGATGCTTAATTGGATTAATATCTGGGGAGTCTGGAGGCCGAGTCCCCATCCTGAACTCATTGTCATGTTCCTCTTTCCTGGACGGTTTTTGCAGTGTGCCCCGGGGCGCCTCATCCATTGCGCAATGAGGCCACAGCCATTAGGGACTTGTTCTGTACAATGGTTGGGTAGGAGGTAAATGTCACAGTAACATCCACATGATGCCAGGATCTCCCAGCAGAACATTGCCCATCACACGGCCCCCGCCATCTTGTCTTCTTCCCATAGTGCATTTGAGTGCCATCTCTTTCCGCAGGTAAGTAATGCCTACATGATGCCAAGAAACCCCAGCAGGCCACTGCCCATCACACGGCCTACGCCATCTTGTCTTCTTCCCATAGTGCATTTCAGTGCCATCTGATCCCCAGGTGACACCCACATAATGCCAGGATCCATCCAGCAGAACATTGCCCATCACACTACCTCCGCCATCTTGTCTTTTTCCCATAGTGCATTTTGGTGCCATCTGTTCCCAGGTAAGTGACACCCACACACTTGGCCGTCCACATGATGCCATGACCCCGTCAGCAGAACACTGCCCATCACACTGCCTCCGTCATCTTGTCTTCTTTCCATAGTCTATCTTGGCGTCATTTGTTTTCCCAGGTAAGTGATGTACATGGACTCGGCCATCTACATGATGCGAGGACCCCCAGCAGTACACTGCCCATCACATGGCCTCCGCCATCTTGTCTTCTTTCCATAGTGCATCCTGGTGCCATGTCTTTCCCAGGTAAGTGACGCCCACACACTCAGCCGTCCACATGAGGCCAAGACCCCCCCGCAGTACACTGCCCACCACAGGGCCTCCGCCATCTTGTCTTCTTTCCATAGTGCATCCTGGTGCCATGTCTTTCCCAGGTAAGTGACGCCCACACACTCAGCCTTCCACATGATGCCAAGACCCCCCCCCCTGCAGGACACTGCCCATCACATGGCCTCCGCCATCTTGTCTTCTTTCCATAGTGCATCCTGGTGCCATGTCTTTCCCAGGTAAGTGACGCCCACACACTCAGCCGTCCACATGATGCCAAGACCCCCCCCAGCAGGACACTGCCCATCACATGGCCTCCGCCATCTTGTCTTCTTTCCATAGTGCATCCTGGTGCCATGTCTTTCCCAGGTAAGTGACGCCCACACACTCAGCCGTCCACATGATGCCAGGACCCCCTCAGCAGAACACTGCCCATGACACTGCCTCGGCCATCTTGTCTTCTTCCCATAGGGCATCTTGGCCCCATTTCTTCCCCAGGTAAGTGATGTACATGTATATGGCCATCTACATAATGCGAGGACCCTCATCAGAACATGACCCCTCACACACCTCCGCCATCTTGTCTTCTTTCCATAGTGCATCCTGGTGCCATGTCTTTCCCAGGTAAGTGACGCCCACACACTCAGCCGTCCACATGATGCCAAGACCCCCCAGCAGGACACTGCCCATCACATGGCCTACGCCATCTTGTCTTCTTCCCATAATGCATCCTGGTGCTATCTCTTCCCCAGGTAAGTGACGCACATATACCCGGGCGTCAACATTATGTAATAAAATAAAACCATTCATTCATCAGACCAGGCCGCCTTCTTCCATTGCTCCATGGTTCAGTTCTGATTTCCCAGTGGACCAGTCAGGCTAGCCTTCATTCTCCCCCCACCCGCAATGCACGTTAATGAGCCTCGGGCACCCATGATCCTGTCACCAGTTCACCACCCACCCTTCCTTCAGCCACTTTTTGGAGGAACCAATCTCTACATACCCGAAACACCCGTCCTGCCATTTCACAGATGCCCTGAGCCAGCTGTCTATCCTCATAATATGGCCCAGCAGCACCACCAGATTAATATAATGCGCTGTCTCCAGCCCCTGAACCCACGGGGTTAAAACTTTTACCACAAACAGATGAATGGACAGAGATGCCGTCTCTTCATATGTTTGCTGCACAATTTGTCAGCCGCTCAGATCCTTACATTCAGCCATTTTTCCTGGTTTCAACACATTAACAGAAAGAACCGACTGCTCACTTGGCCCTACAGCCCTGTTCCCAGGTCACCATTGGTCTTCCTTGGACACTTTTGGGGAGTACTAAGCACTACATTCCGGGAACACTCCACAAGACCGGCAGATCCGGGGACGCTCTGACCCGGTCGTTTAGACATCACAATTTTGCCTTTGTAAATAATTTTTTTACATTTTTATACCATTTTTCTTCTTTCCAACACATCGACCCTTATGTATGAAAACGGTCTACACAGACTGTCATAGCAACCAATCAGAGCCTATAGCAACCAATCAGAGCCTATAGCGACCAATCAGAGCCCATAGCGACCAATCAGAGCTCAGAGCGACCAATCAGAGCCCATAGCGACCAATCAGAGCCCATAGCGACCGACCAGAGCCCATAGCAAGCGACCAGAGTCCATAGCAACCAGAGTCCATAGCAACCAGAGTCCATAGCCACCAGAGCCCAAAGCCACCAATCAGAGCCCATAGCAACCAGAGCCCATAGCCACCGATCAGAGCTCATAGCAAGCGACCAGAGCCCATAGCAACCAGAGTCCATAACAACCAGAGTCCATAGCAACCAATCAGAGCCCATAGCAACCAGAGCCCATAGCCACCAATCAGAGCCCATAGCCACCAATCAGAGCCCATAACAATCAGAGGCCAAAGAGTCCAAACAGAGCCCAAAGAGACCAATCAGAGCCCAAAGTGTCCAATCAGATCCCATAGTGACCAATCAGAGCCCATAGTGACCAATCAGACCCCATAGCAACCAGAGTCCATAGCAACCAGAGTCCATAGCAACCAATCAGAGCCTATAGCGACCTATAAGAGCTCATAGTGACCAATCAGAGTTCATAGCAACCAATTGGAGCCCAGAGCAACCAGAGCCCATAGCAACCAGAGTCCATAGCAACCAATCAGAGCTCATAGCAACTAGAGCAACCAATCAGAGCTTAGAGCAACCAGAGCCCAGAGCAACCAATAAAGGTTCATAGCGACCAATCAAGGCTCAAAGTGACCAATCATAGCAACCAAGCAGAGCCCATAGCAACCAATAAGAGCCCATAGCAACCAATAAGAGCTCAGCTTTCATTTGATATAGAGCTTTGGAAAATTGAAAACTGAGCTCTGATTGATTGGTTGCTATGGGTTCCGATTGGTTGCTATGGGTTCCGATTGGTTGCTGTAGGTAACAGAGACAGTCTTCCTGCTACGCAGTTTTCATACATAATGCGCATTGACTTCAAGGACCGGTCCACTTGCGACCGAATAATTCCTATCCTTTTATTAGCACCATTA
Source organism: Phyllomedusa bahiana (assembly GCA_025379985.1). Lineage (NCBI taxonomy): Eukaryota > Metazoa > Chordata > Amphibia > Anura > Hylidae > Phyllomedusa > Phyllomedusa bahiana. Next base: position 69,629 of record JAODAL010012696.1, read on the forward strand.
TTATAAATGAATCAAGCTTCTGTTATTCAGGTGCCAGTGGTTTTACTATTATGGCTAATTGGTACATACAGAGCACAACATGACGTCTATTTAAGAATGAACTATAGTGTAATGCTCCGAGACTGCGTTACATGCCGGTCAGGGAAGCACATCAGCTACCACTGCTATGATGACATGCACTGCGGGTTGTAAAAGGAGATTAAAAGGTTGAAGGCAATGCATTCATGGGATTGTTTGCTGCTTACACATAGGTAATCCACTCTCCATTTATATCACTGTGGAAGGTGACTGCAGCGGCACCGAGGTCAGGGGACGCAATGCTCTGCAGAGCAGACTTCAAAAACTCCCCATCACCTCCCACTGAGCTACAATAGAAAATTAACCCATACGTTCCTCTCCTATCACCACCGTTCCGGTGCCCCCTTCCCTCCGGTCCCTTACTGATGATGTCATGTTCATGGATCACACAATGCCGCAGCCAATTTCTAGCCTCAGAGGTCACATGCTTATATTTACATCATGTGACCACCGAGGTCATTCAGAGCCCATAGCCACCAATCAGAGCCCATAGCCACCAATCAGAGCCCATAGCCACCAATCAGAGCCCATAGCAACCAATCAGAGCCCATAGCCACCAATCAGAGCTCATAGCCACCAATCAGAGCCCATAGCCACCAATCAGAGCTCATAGCCACCAATCAGAGCTCATAGCCACCAATCAGAGCTCATAGCCACCAATCAGAGCCCATAGCAACCAATCAGAGCTCATAGCCACCAATCAGAGCTCATAGCAACCAATCAGAGCCCATAGCCACCAATCAATCAGAGCCCATAGCCACCAATCAATCAGATCCCATAGCCACCAATCAATCATAGCCCATTGCCACCAATCAATCAGAGCTCTTAGCCACCAATCAATCAGAGCTCATAGCCACCAATCAGAGCTCATAGCCACCAATCAGAGCTCATAGCAACCAATCAGAGCTCATAGCAACCAATCAGAGCCCATAGCCACCAATCAGAGTCCATAGCAACCAATCAGAGCCCATAGCAACCAATCAGAGCCCATAGCCACCAATCAGAGCCCATAGCCACCAATCAGAGCTCATAGCCACCAATCAGAGCCCATAGCAACCAGTCAGCTCATAGCCACCAATCAGAGCCCATAGCCACCAATCAGAGCCCATAGCCACCAATCAGAGCCCATAGCCACCAATCAGAGCTCAGCTTTATTTTTCCACAGCACTATAAGACATGAAAGCGGAGCTCTGATTGGTTACTATAGGCAACATAGACAGTCTTAGGCTATGTTCACACGGCTGATTTCAGAACTGATTCACGTCGGATTTCCGACGTAAATACGTTCCGAAATCAGGTGCAAATCAGTTTCAAATAAGCTTCATTAAGTGTGGCACGTATTTGGAACTGATTTCCCGACGGATTCACCATCCCCATTCATTATAGGTGGTGAATCCGTCCGGAAATAATTGACATGCACATTGTTTTTGCGGCCGGCTGCAAATCCGTTGCGAAATAAGCCGTGTGAACATGACCTTACTGTTAGTATTGATAAATGAGACCCAGTGCTCTTTTCTGGGACAATGTATCTTGGAACCACACACCCCATACAATGTCACAGACACCGATAATCTATGGAAGAAGTGATTGATGGAGGATCCAGAACATTTTACTAGTAAAACTTCTGAATTACTAAGGTGAGGTGCATGCAGTGATTGTTGGTCTCTAGCGCCTCTCTACAGTACAGTGTCGTACTACATGTCCTGTACTGCTCTTACATGTATTAGTGAGGTGCATGCAGTGATTGGGGGTCTATAGCATCTCTCTACAGCTCATGCAGTATACTTGCCTGTCTGCTCTTACATTATTGTGAGGCATGCAGTAATTGGTGGTCTCTAGCGCCTCTCTACAGTGCGGTACTACATGTCCTGTACTGCTCTTACATGTATTAGTGAGGGCAATCAGTGATTTGCAGTATATAGCGCCTCTCTTCAGTACAGTGCGGTACTGCATGTCCTGTACTGCTCTTACATTTATTTGTGAGGTGCATGCAGTGATTGGTGGTTTATAGCTCCTCTCTACAGTACAGTGTGGTACTACATGTCCTGTACTGCTCTTAGATGTATTAGTGAGGTGCATGCAGTGATTGGTGGTCTATAGTGCCTCTCTACAGTACAGTGCAGTACTACATGTCCTGCACTGCTCTTACATGTATTAGTGAGGTACATGCAGTGATTGGTGGTGGATAGCGCGTCTCTATAGAACAGTGCGGTACTACATGACCTGTACTGCTATTACATGTATTAGTGAGGTGCATGCAGCGGTTGGTGGTCTACAGTGCCTCTCTACAGTACAGTGCGGTACTACATGTCCTGTACTGCTCTTACATGTATTAGTGAGGTGCATGCAGTTATAGGTGGTCTATAGCGCCTTTCTACAGTACAGTGCGGTACTACATGTCCTGTACTGCTCTTACATGTATTAGTGAGGTGCATGCAGTGATTGGTGGTTTATAGCACCTCTGCAGTACAGTGTGGTACTACATGCCCTGTACTGCTCTTACATGTATTAGTGAGGTGCATGCAGTGACTGGCGATCTATAGTGCCTCTCTACAGCACAGTGCGGTACTACATGCCCTGTACTGCTCTTACATGAATTAATGAGGTGCATGCAGTGAGTGGCAGTATATAGCGCCTCTCTACAGTACAGTGCGGTACTACATGTCCATAGTATTAGTATTATTAGTATTAGTGAGACACATGCAGTGCAAAATGTTCCGTAACAAATCTGCCACTTGTAAATCTGCCTTACGGGACTTTTTCTTCTTCTGGAATCAGCACAACAGCCATTCCACTTGTGGTATTATTCAATGGTTTTCTTTGTGGATTTAACAGAGGCAATCTCAATATAGAGCATGAGTAAGCGGAATAATCCCCCAGCGTTGGCACCAGAACACCAGTCAGCCTGAGAATAAAGTCCCTTTCAGTGCGCGACATTTTGCTCTGCTTGGTTTGTTGCACACAGTGCGATGTCATGTCAAATTCACAAAGCCTGAACTGGACCCCGACATATGAGCCCTGTGCTATTTATTTCTGTCCTGTTGTAAAATATTAACAAGGCAGAAGCAGAGTCAGACAAAGAGAGGATCGGCTGAGAAAAGTCACCGCGGGAGGTCAGGAACTCGTCACTCCTCACACACACAAGGGGCAGGTGTCCGGAGTCTGGAGCGGACGGGGCTCATCATGAATGCACACTCACCGCGTACGCGCCGATCAGGAGCGCGGCGTTGGCTCTTTTCCTCTGGTCATAGCTCGTGTAGTGGACGATCTTCTTTCTTGACAAACTGAAAGACTGAAGAAACAGAAAAAGAAAGTGGTCACGGAACCTACATCGAGTAAACCAGACATTCAGGCTATGTCTAGACGGCAGTGGCCAAAAAATTACCCGAAAACCACATCCTAAAAACCTTCAGAAAACTGAGTTTTTTGTCCACTGCCTGTCAAAAGCTTCTGGAAAAACGGCCGTTTTTACGCGTGTTTTTGCTTGTTTTTAATTTTTCTGCTAAATAAAAACCCCACGGGTTTGTACAACCCAATTCCAAAAAGGGTTGGGACACTAAACAAATTTGGAAAATAAAAACGGAATGAAAAATGTGGAGGGGCCAACATCTAAATTTTTTTTCAGAATAGAACAAGAGAGATAAAAAGTTTAATTGAGTGAATTTAAAAAATTTAAAAAGGAAAAAATATGTTGTTTCCCAAATTTCCATTTAAAAAAAACAAATGAAAAAAAATTTTGGGACAAAGTACAATAATTGGCTGGAAAAATTACATTGAGCTTTAACGAACCGCGGAAGACCAAAAGCAAACACTAATTTTGGTGAATTGACACTGTTGGGTATAAAAAAGAGTCCTCAGAGTGTCGTTTTTCTCTCTGAAAAGCCAAGAGGGAAAGGGGGTCCCCAAATTTTTCCCCCCATTGTGCGCAGAAAATAGTGCAGAAATACCAGGAGGGTGTTACCCACGTAAAATAGCAAAATTTTTAAAACCCCCTTAAGCCGAACCGAAAAGTATTTTTTTAAAGGGGTTGTCTCGTACAAAAGAATAGCTTTCAAATTGTGGGAACACAAAAAAAAGACATTTTCCAAATATATTGCATTTGTTCCTCTGTTTTCCAAAAGAGATACAAGGAAAATTTATTACCCCCATTATTTCATTTCCCCTCAGTAACTGATCTGTAAAAAAATTCCCCCTGGGTGTTTGTTCAATGAGAAACAGAGAGTGAGTCACCCAACATTTCCGAGTGTCCTGTTGCTAAGCATAAAAAGCTTGATTTATCTAAGTAAACAGCTCTGTAATTAGGCTTTTGTTTTGGGGATCAGAAAAGAAGTCCTGAAAGAAAAGTTTGAGAAGCTAATTAATCTAATTGCATCTAAAAGAAAACCGAGTCGGCTGTGGAGCTTATGCAATTAGTTAACCAGGGTGACAGAGAATTTTTTTTAATGATTCTTAAAACCCCTGTGGGGGGACAACCTTTAATGACCAGAAACATTTTTTTAGTTTTTGCCTCCATGGTTTTCAACAGTTGAAACTTTTTTATTTTCCCCCAAATGCGCATTTGATGAGGCCTCTTTTTTATTGAGATGGTTGTACTTTATGGGGAATAGTTTAATTCACTTATAAAAAATTTGCAGTATTTTTTTTAATTAAAAAAAAAAATTTTTTTTGTAATTTTTTTTTTTACACCCATTCCATTTCCATTTAAAAAAATTGTTAGAAAAAATTCTACGGGTTTATTACGGTCGTGTGGATACCAAATATGTTAATTTTTTTTGTGTGTGTAATTATGCAAATTATTTTTAATTAAATATTTTTTTTATTTTATTTTTTATTTTTTTATTCTTTTTTTTAACACTTTTTATGGGGTTTTTTGTATTTTTTTTTTTTTTTACTCCATGAAAGGAGAATTTTTTCATTTTTTTTAAAAATAATTTTTTTTTTAAATTACTAATGTTTTAGCATATTCATATATTTTAAAACATTATAAACTGTGTCAGTTGACACAGGCATGATTGGCAGCAACAGTGCGTCCCAATCATGGCTTCTTACCGACAGCTTGGGGGGGACGCTAGGCCCCCGAGCTGACTGTGAGCCGTTCCCTGATCCCCGTGTTCGATCGCCCCAAGAGCAGGGGATCCCTTTTGATTGTGCTGCGGTAAGACCGCCGCAATCAAAGGGTTTAAAACTCGGGTTGCGGAGGTTTCCCCCGCCCCCGATGCCTGCAGGAGGATGCTCTGGGGATCGGGGCTGTGTAGCCGCCCCCAAACCCACACAATTGCGGGGGGAGCCCCGCCCCAAATCCATGTCTGCAGCGAGTCTAAAAACGGTGGGGGTTTAAGGAGTTTTTAAATTATCCTCATCAACCAAACATAACATCATCCAAAGATTCAGAGAACCTGGGGCCATCGCTTGGCGTAAGGGGGAAAGGGCCCTAAAACTTACTGGATGCTCGTATTCCGGGCCCTTGAAGTCCTCACCCCAAACGGAAATCACAGAAGGGTCGGAATCCCTTTCCCGAAAGCATTGTCAGTGACCACAACCCACCGGGCATCCGCCCCTGCCAGCTAAAAATTACGTGCAAAGAGGAAGCCCTTTTAAGCAAGCTCACAAGCTCCCTTTGCACTGGGCAAAGGGGGCCCTTTAAATGGAGGGTGGCCAAAATGGAAAACGTTTCTGTGGTCAGATGGTCCCCGATTTGAAGTTCTTTATGGAAAAAAGTGGGCCCATGTCCTCGGGGCCCCGAGGGACAAGGACAACCCAAGTTGTTATCAATTCTCCGTTCAGAATCTGCATCATGATGGCGGGGTGGCATGAGTGCTTTTTTGGCATGGGCACTTGAAGGGGCTGGGAAAGGCCCCCCCTTATGCAGAGAGCTAGTTCGGTTTTAGAACAAATATGTCCCATCTAGACGTCACCTCTTTCAGGGAAGACTAAAAACAAGATAATGCCAGACCCATTCTGCAGCAATCACAACATCATGGCTACGTAGGAGAAGGATCCCGGGGACTGAAATGGCCCTGCAGTCCAGAGCTTTCACCTATAGAGAACATTTGGCGCATCATAAAGAGGAAGGTGCGACCAAGGCTGTGGAGTCGGCAAGCCAAAGCCCCGACTCCGACTCCTCAATTTCCCAAACCTCTGACTCCGACTCCCTCATACATGGCGCATGTTTAAGTGATAACTTTACTGTAGTAAAATGGTAACATCCAGCTTTGTATCACCTTATAATACAATAATCAAACTATTAAGATAGAACAGACACGGGCCAAGCAAAAGGGTAACAATGTTTTGATCTTTTGAACACTTCTGGGTGGAGTTTTAGAAAAAGCTGTATTTGTATCCAAGTCCAGTCTGCACCAACATTGGGAATGTGTAGAAGAGACCTGGGAACAGATTTTGGTCAAGATATGCTTGAATCTGATCCAGAGCCCAGAAGGATTCAGGCCCGTATTGAAAACCAAAGGGGGGATTTCCCAAAATTTATAACAAAATAATAAAAATTAACATTTTGATTTTTAGGAGCAAAACAGTAACAATGCAGTTACGGGAAAAAGAATCTGCGAACTAAGCAGATGCTAAATACTTGCAGGTCAAAGTTATGTATAAGATGGTAAGATGACTGTATATAAAATTACAGTAGCCCATGTACAAAGCTTAGTGGATGGTGAGAAATGGAGCCTGAAAGTACAAGTTCAAAACATTGTTCCCCATTTTGTGTCAGTGTAAAATATATTTTTGGATATGACTTTAGAAACACAAAAAAATTGTAAATATGCAAAAACACTGCAGGAAAAATTTGTGGAGTCTCTGAATTTGTTCTGAGAAATTTGTATCGCCTCCATCAGATCCTCATATATGACTCACATCTGATCAATTTCCAGGCTAGAGAACGGCCCTCTCTACATAAACTTGGGGGCAAAGCGGTGACCACAGGGGCAACACCCTTTAACAATGTCGGGGGATAAAGGAATTGCCTCAGCCACAGTCAGTTTGATGAATGGTTAACTCTTCTATTCTTTGAAAGCGGTGAAAAATTTTGCTGAAATCTTGGGCCTTGGGGGCAGAATCTTTTCCCCTAGGGCAGGCTTTTGCCTGCTCCATGTCATCAATTACACTCCTCATGTGATGAGGCTGAAGTTATGGGAGCAGTAGCACTGGCCGGACCCAATTCTCTTGCTCTTTGCATGCATCAACTAACTGGACCAACTTATTATATATTTTGGGAGTTGGAGTCGGTCCCTTTTATGACGACTTCGACTCCTGCAAAGTAGTCACCGACTCCGACTCCACAGCCCTGAGTGCGACAAAGAAAGCCCAAGATGATTGAACAGTTAGAGGCCTGTATTAGACATGAATGGGAGAGCATTCCTATTTCTAACTTGAGAAAATGGTTTTCCTTCTGTCCCAGACGTTGTTGACTGTTGAAAGAGAAGGGGGGGGAGGCACATAGTGGTTTAAAACGGCACCGGTCCAACTTTTTGGGATTTGTTGATGCCATGAAATTTTGAAAACATCATATTTTTCACTTAAAATGATCCATTCTCTCATTTTAAAAACTTTTGATCGGGATTTGTGTTCTATTCTGAATATAATATTAAATGTTGGCCCTCACATTCATTGCATTTCAGTTTTTTTCATTTTAAATTGTCCCAACTTTTTGGGAATTGAGGTTGTAACTACATTCTACAAAAGGGGATGTAAAGTACATTATTGCATTTTTATGGAATCTTGTAGTTGTCTTACAGATATTGGCGCTAATAGAAATATCTTGCTTTTGCCGCAAAAAATCAGTTTTTTTTAGGATTTTGGCACTAAGAAAGATATCTCGCTTATGCCGCTAAAAATCCATTTTTTAATGGATTATGGCACTAAAATCCGTTTGTTTGGTTTTTACGGCTAATAAAGTTATCGCGATTTTGGTGCCAAACCCGTTTTTTGTTGTTTTTTGTTTTTTTACGGATTTTGGCGGCAAAATCCTTTAAAAAAAGACCCTGGATTGTAGCGGCAAAATCCATTAAAAAAAAGAAACGGATTTTGCCGCCAAAATTCATAAAAAAAAATGGATTTTAGTGGCAAAATCCGTAAAAAAAAAAAAAAAAAATGATTTTAGAGGCAAAAGCAACATAACATTATTAGTACCAAAATCTGTTAAAATGGATTTTAGCGTCAAAATCCATAAAAAAAATGATTTTAGAGGCAAAAGCAACATAACATTATTAGTACCAAAATCCGTAAAAAAAAACTGATTTTAGCACCAAAATCCGTTTAAAAAAAAACTGGATTTAAAGTGCAAAAATCCGTTAAAATCAGTTAACGACAAAAGCAAGATAACTTTATTATGAACGGTACGAATGAGGACACATGGGACACATATGCAGAATTGATAAGGTATAACCTGTGGTAACGGCCACTATAGGGGGGACTTTAGTCTCCTGGGTGGGTTTTCATTTCAAAAATTTCAAAAAATCGTCTGGTGCTTTCCATAGATTCCAATAGTAAATTTTCTGCCTGGCTCTGTTTTTAGCAAAATTCTTCCAAAGACGAGCTTCAAATAAAACGAGCAGAAAAAAAAGACGTTCTTACTATAGAAGTCTATGGGACATCTTTAGTCGTTTTTTCAGTGTTTTTAGAAAATGAAAAATGCTGAAAAACGGCCATTTTTCTGTGCAGTGGAGACACAGCCTTAGACCCATGCAGTGTTAGCAAAGAAACCTTGACATCCAGCGGTGAGCCCTTTGCCACGGAGTAGGACATGGAAACGACTTACGTTCAAGAGCCATAAAGTGAAAGAGGTTTTCTCAATACAAAGATTTTCTTTCAACGTGGAGAGAATGTTAAAATTCTGCAAATACATTGCTCTTTTGATATTGCCGTGGTCAGAGGAGAGATTTTATCTGCTCTGAGTGTACACAAGTTTCCCTGGTTACCGTCCTGCTCTCCTTAAGCGTCCATCTACACGGCAATAATTTCCAGTTGGTTTCTTACGCAGATTCGGATTTTCAAATCCATTAAAATCCGACTGCAAAACCATCCCCATAGACCTCAGTTAAAAATCCGAGCTGTAGTTCACACGACTCAGATTTTCTTGAGCTCGGATTTCAAAGCTGCTGTTTTTACAAAAAAAAAAAAAAACTTGGAACGTGTTCATTCTTTCCTCCATATTTTAGTCAAAAAACGGGTCCTATCCATCTCTATGTCGAATCCATGTCCAAAACCCAACAGAGATAAATGGGACTCATTTTCTGACTGTAAATCTGGCGTAAAAAAACCCCACAAAACTGAAATCCACATTGAAAACTGTGTCAAAATACTCATCGGACAGAGCGGTTTTAGGATTCAGAATCCGACGAGTATTCTGGTGTGTGTTGTGTGGACGTACCCTTATTCTCTCTGCTCTTTGTCTTATCTGATAGCAGGGAGTGAAGTCACCACAGATCGGCACGCTTGAGAACAGACTGTGTTATCTCTAACATACAAGGGAGACTAATTACTTCTGATTGTTTAACTCTGATCTCTGAAGCTCTCTGCACTATAGATTACATCTCCTGCTCTCATGTCAGTGCAATTAAAAGAGATGATCTGCTAATCACTGCAACAGAACCCCCAACAGCCGGACCAGGAAGTAAGAGTCTGAAGCTGCCCGTGACTCTGTGCAACAGCGTGGAGAGAAAATCTTTTAAAAGCAACTGCCTAATATTGCATACATCCCTTGTGTCACTAAACCAACTTTGTCCATTTTTTCTGCTTCCAACACCACAACTTTCAGAACTGACCGTTCACTGACTAATATAGGTCCCCGCCTCCCCATAGGCACCATTGTCACCAGATAATTAGTGTCATTATTCACTTCACCTTTAATGTTTTTTTTACGTTATGGCCGATTTGTGTGTCTTGAACATTTGGATGTGACTCAAAAGGGCAAAAGTTTCTCATTAGTTAGAGGCACCATGACGGTGTGTGAGGACCTAATGCCTTTGACAGTCCACTAAAGGGAATCTCTCTCCTTGGGGAGAGCACTGTATAGGTGTATAAAGTTTTGAATTGCCTTTTCGCCCTCTACTAAGCATCTGCATATCACAAGGCATTATGGGAAAAGAGCTGAGAAGCTCAAGCGCCCTCTGTTGGATGTAATAAACCCTCAATTTTCTTTTGACCCACTGAGTCTTCAGAAAACAAAAGGGATATTAGCCAAGCCAGTACCATTCATCTGCATACAGCAGCCGTTTCAGGGTTTTGCCCCTCATCAGTGCAGAGCAGAGCAATGCTGGCTGGCTGCGTGGGAGGCAATGAGTGGCTCCGAATAGGGAATATCTCTCCTTGGGGAGAACTCTGTATAGGTGTGTAGAGTTGAATTGCCTTTTGGCCCTCTACTGAGCAACTGCATATCAGAAGGCATTATGGGAAAGGAGCCAAGAAGCTCAAGCGCCCTCTATTGAATGTAATAAATCCTCAATTTGCTTTTGGCTCACTGAGTCTTAAGTTGATACTCCACTGAAATTTAAGTATTCTAAAAGGCTCATGACTCTGCATGCCACCTATTGGATGTAACGTTCCTCAAGTCACATCAGACTCACTGAGCCTTGCAATATGAAAGGGACTAATAAAGCCATGCCAGTTTATTCATCTGCAGACAGATGTTCCGGGGTGCTTGCTCTTAATCAGTGCAGACTAGAACTTACTGGCTGGCTTAGTGGGAGCCAATGAGTGTGGCACAAAAAGGGGTAAGGATTCTCATTAGGGAAAAGCACAATGCCATTGTGTGGTACTCTGCACTAATGAGTGGCAAAGCAGCCCTCTGCAGATGAACAAACTGTCATGGTTATGTTAATCCCTTCCACAATGCAAGGCTCAGCGAGTCGGATGTGACCTAAGGAACGCTTCATTCAACAGAAAATGCTACAGAGACCTAGATCTTTTCCCATGAACCTCACAGAATACTTGAAGATTCGAGCTATGCCTGTATATTGAGGAGTGTTCCTATAAACCAAAATGATGGTAGTGTTGGCTCTATGGACCCTCCAGCAGCTGTAGGAGCCCCTGGATGGTGGTGTTGGCTCTATGGAACCCTTTCCGCAGCTGTGGGACCCCTGGATGGTGGTGTTGGCTCTATGGACCCTCTACCAGCTGTGGGGCCCCTGGATGGTGGTGTTGGCTCTATGGACTTCCAGCAGCTGTGGGAGCCCTGAATGGTGGTGTTGGCTCTATGGCCCTCCAGCAGTGTGGGAGCCCCTGGATGGTGGTGTTGGCTCTATGGCCCTCCAGCAGCTGTTGGGCCCCTGGATGGTGGTGTTGGCTCTATGGGACCCTCCAGCAGTGTGTCCCCCTGGATGGTGGTGTTGGCTCTATTGACCCTCCAGCAGTGTGGGGCCCCTGGATGGTGGTTTGACCCCCTGTCCCTTCAGCAGCTGTGGGCCCCTGGATGGTGGTGTTGGCTCTATTGACCCCCCAGCACAGAACTGTGGGGGCCCCCGGATGGTGGTGTTGGCTTTGGCCTCCAGCAGCTGTGGGCCCCTGGATGGTGTGTTGGCTTATGGACCCCCCCAGCAGCTGTGGTGTCCCTGGATGGTGGAGTTGGCTCTATTTACCCTCCAGCAGTTGTGGGGCCCTGGATAGTGCTGTTGGCTCTATGGACCCCCAGCAGCTGTGGGGCCCCTGGATGGTGGTGTTGGCTCTATGGACCCTCAGCAGCTGTGGGAGCCCTGGATGGTGGTGTTGGCTCTATGGACCCTCCAAGAGCTAGGGGCCCCCGGATGGTGGTGTTGGCCTCTATGGACCCTCCCGCAGCTGTTGGGAGCCCCTGGATGGTGGGGGTTGGTCTATGGACCCTCAGCAGCTGTGGGGCCCTGGATGGTGGTGTTGGCTCTATGGACCCCAGCAGCTGTGGAGCCCCTAGATGGTGGTGTGGCTCTATGACCCCCCAGCAGCTGTGGGAGCCCCTGGATGGTGGTGTTGGCTCTATGGACCTCCAGCAGCTGTGGGAGTCCCTGGATGGTGGTGTTGGCTCTATGGACCCTCCCGCAGCTGTGGGAGCCCCTGGATGGTGGTGTTGGCTCTATGGACCCTCTAGCAGCTGTGTGGCCCTGGATGGTGGTGTTGGCTCTATGGACCCTCCAGCAGCTGTGGGAGCCCCTGGATGGTGGTGTTGGCTCTATGGACTCTCCAGCAGCTGTGGGGCCCCTAGATGGTGGTGTTGGCTCTATGGACCCTCCAGCAATTGTGGGTTGCAGACGGCTCTTGCTGCCTGTGCCAATCTACTGGGACCTTATTGAGCCACTTCCATCCCATCGAGCTGCTGCCCACGTCGATTACTCTGGACATAGGCTGGTGGTCATAATCATGTGACTGTGTATATATCCAAAATTTAAGGTTGCGTAAAGTTGGCTCTGTTCTTTTAATATGTAAACGGCAGTTATGAGAATTGAATCAGTCAAATTTTCTGTTCATCCTGTTCAATCCATGGTGGGGCTTAAACAAACATGTGAAGTCTATGCAATCACAGGAAGTCAATGTATCTTATAGAGGTTTACTTATGAAAACTGTACTTGTACAGGAAGGGCGGCCGGCAGTCTGACACCGCCACACACGGTTCCTGTCTCACACTTCACAGCTGTGGTGTCAGTCCTGTGCTTCCTGACAGAAGGGTCACCTACTCCCTTTATTCCTACTGGAATTTTTGGTCTGTCGACCTGGCGTGCCATAAGCCATTAGTGACCTGTCCATGAGGTACTCTCGGCAAGTCCATGCAAACAGTTCTAGTTGACGCCAAGTGAGAAGATATAGATGTATTCATTGATCGGCGCCTGAACCGTAAAATGATAGTTAAAGAGAACTATAAAAGTACAGTAACTCAGCAACAACTGCGCTTTACTTCTACTGATCACAAGTTGTTTAATACTGCAGGACCTGTCCACACTTGGCAGTTTTCCTGTATTGTAGTCACTGAGAGAAGCTACTGCATTAGACAGAGGTCAAAATGTAAAAAAAATCAATTTCAGTAAATACTGTTGTTTGTACAATGCAACACTCTCTTGGATAGAGAAGATAAGTAGTGAGAGTTCTTAGAGTAGTGAGAGTGGTGTCAAAGGAGAAGAGGAGCGGGAACAAGAGAGAGAGAGTGGTGGCAAAGGAGAAGAAGAGCGGGAACAAGAGAGAGTGGTGTCAAAGGAGAAGAAGAGCGGGAACAAGAGAGAGAGTGGTGTCAAAGGAGAAGAGGAGCGGGAACAAGAGAGAGAGAGTGGTGTCAAAGGAGAAGAGGAGCGGGAACAAGAGAGAGAGAGTGGTGTCAAAGGAGAAGAGGAGCGGGAACAAGAGAGAGAGAGTGGTGTCAAAGGAGAAGAGGAGCGGGAACAAGAGAGAGAGAGAGTGGTGGCAAAGGAGAGAGGAGGGGAACAAGAGAGAGAGTGGTGTCAATGGAGAAGAGGAGCGGGAACAAGAGAGAGAGTGGTGTCAATGGAGAAGAGGAGCGGGAACAAGAGAGAGAGAGTGGTGTCAATGGAGAAGAGGAGCGTGAACAAGAGAGAGAGAGTGGTGTCAAAGGAGAAGAGGAGCGTGAACAAGAGAGAGAGAGTGGTGTCAAAGGAGAAGAGGAGCGGAACGAGAGAGAGAGTGGTGTCAAAGGAGAAGAGGAGCGGGAACAAGAGAGAGAGAGTGGTGTCAATGGAGAAGAGGAGCGGGAACAAGAGAGAGAGAGTGGTGTCAATGGAGAAGAGGAGCGGGAACAAGAGAGAGAGAGTGGTGTCAAAGGAGAAGAGGAGCGGGAACAAGAGAGAGAGAGTGGTGTCAATGGAGAAGAGGAGCGGGAACAAGAGAGAGAGTGGTGTCAATGGAGAAGAGGAGCGGGAACAAGAGAGAGAGAGTGGTGTCAATGGAGAAGAGGAGCGGGACCAAGAGAGAGAGAGTGGTGTCAATGGAGACGAGGAGCGTAAACAAGAGAGAGAGAGTGGTGTCAAAGGAGAAGAGGAGCGGGAACAAGAGAGAGAGAGTGGTGTCAAAGGAGAAGAGGAGTGGAACGAGAGAGAGAGTGGTGTCAAAGGAGAAGAGGAGCGGGAACAAGAGAGAGAGTGGTGCCAAAGGAGAAGAGGAGCGGGAACAAGAGAGAGAGAGTGGTGTCAATGGAGAAGAGGAGCGGGAAAAAGAGAGAGAGAGTGGTGTCAATGGAGAAGAGGAGCGTGAACAAGAGAGAGAGAGTGGTGTCAAAGGAGAAGAGGAGCGTGAACAAGAGAGAGTGGTGTCAAAGGAGAAGAGGAGCGGAACGAGAGAGAGAGTGGTGTCAAAGGAGAAGAGGAGCGGGAACAAGAGAGAGAGTGGTGTCAAAGGAGAAGAGGAGCAAAACAAGAGAGAGAGTGGTGTCAATGGAGAAGAGGAGCGGGAACAAGAGAGAGAGAGTGGTGTCAAAGGAGAAGAGGAGCGTGAACAAGAGAGCGAGTGGTGTCAAAGGAGAAGAGGAGCGGGAACAAGAGAGAGTGGTGTCAAAGGAGAAGAGGAGCGGAACGAGAGAGAGAGTGGTGTCAAAGGAGAAGAGGAGCGTGAACAAGAGAGCGAGTGGTGTCAAAGGAGAAGAGGAGCGGGAACAAGAGAGAGAGAGTGGTGTCAATGGAGAAGAGGAGCGGGAACAAGAGAGAGAGTGGTGTCAAAGGAGAAGAGGAGCGGGAACAAGAGAGAGAGTGGTGTCAATGGAGAAGAGGAGCGGGAACAAGAGAGAGAGAGTGGTGTCAATGGAGAAAAGGAGCGGGAACAAGAGAGAGAGAGTGGTGTCAATGGAGAAAAGGAGCGGGAACAAGAGAGAGAGAGTGGTGTCAAAGGAGAAGAGGAGCGTGAACAAGAGAGAATGGTGTCAAAGGAGAAGAGGAGCGTGAACAAGAGAGAGTGGTGTCAAAGGAGAAGAGGAGCGTGAACAAGAGAGAGTGGTGTCAATGGAGAAGAGGAGCGGGATCAAGAGAGTTAGAGTTGTGTCTTAGGAGAAGTGGAGCGTGAACTAGAGAGAGAGTGGTGTCAAAGGAGAAGAGGAGCGGGAACAAGAGAGCGAGTGGTGTCAAAGGAGAAGATGAGCAAAACACGAGAGAGAGAGTGGTGGCAAGGAGAGAGGAGCAAAACAAGAGAGAGAGAGTGGTGGCAAAGGAGAAGAGGAGCAAAACAAGAGAGAGTGGTGGCAAAGGAGAAGAGGAGCAAAACAAGAGAGAGAGTGGTGGCAAAGGAGAAGAGGAGCAAACGAGAGCGGCGGCAAAGGAGAAGAGGAGCAGGAACAAGAGAGAGTGATGGCAAAGGAGAAGAGGAGCAAAACAAGAGAGAGAGAGTGGTGGCAAAGGAGAAGAGGAGCAGAACAAGAGAGAGTGGTGGCAAAGGAGAAGAGGAGCAAAACAAGAGAGAGTGGTGGCAAAGGAGAAGAGGAGCAAAACAAGAGAGAGTGGTGGCAAAGGAGAAGAGGGGCAAATCACGAGAGAGTGGTGGCAAAGGAGAAGAGGAGCAAAACAAGAGAAAGAGTGGTGTCAAAGGAGAAGAGGAGCAAACGAGAGCGGCGGCAAATGAGAAGAGGAGCAGGAACAAGAGAGAGAGTGGTGGCAAAGGAGAAGAAGAGCGGGAACAAGAGAGAGAATGGTGGCAAAGGAGAAAAGAGCAAAACAAGAGAGAAAGTGGTGGCAAAGGAGAAGAGGAGCAAACAAGAGAGCGGCGGCAAAGGAGAAGAGGAGCAAACAAGAGAGAGAGTGGTGGCAAAGGAGAAGAGGAGCAAAACAAGAGAGAGTGGTGGCAAAGGAGAAGAGGAGTGGAACAAGAGAGAGAGTGGTGTCAAAGGAGAAGAGGAGCAAAACAAGAGAGAGAGTGGTGTCAAAGGAGAAGAGGAGCAAAACAAGAGAGAGAGTGGTGTCAAAGGAGAAGAGGAGCAAAACAAGAGAAAGAGTGGTGTCAAAGGAGAAGAGGAGCAAAACAAGAGAGAGTGGTGGCAAAGGAGAAGAGGAGCAAAACAAGTTAAAGAGTGGTGTCAAAGGAGAAGAGGAGCAAACGAGAGCGGCGGCAAATGAGAAGAGGAGCAGGAACAAGAGAGAGAATGGTGGCAAAGGAGAAAAGAGCAAAACAAGAGAGAAAGTGGTGGCAAAGGAGAAGAGGAGCAAACAAGAGAGCGGCGGCAAAGGAGAAGAGGAGCAAACAAGAGAGAGTGGTGGCAAAGGAGAAGAGGAGCAAAACAAGAGAGAGTGGTGGCAAAGGAGAAGAGGAGCAAAAAAAGATAGAGAGAGTGCTGTCAAAGGATAAGAGGAGCGGGAACAAGAGAGAGAGTGGTGGCAAAGGAGAACAGGAGCAAAACAAGAGAGAGAGTGGTGGCAAAGGAGAAGAGGAGCGGGAACAAGAGAGAGAGTGGTGGCAAAGGAGAAGAGGAGCAAACAAGAGAGCGGCGGCAAAGGAGAAGAGGAGCAAACAAGAGAGAGAGTGGTGGCAAAGGAGAAGAGGAGCAAAACAAGAGAGAGAGTGGTGGCAAAGGAGAAGAGGAGCGGGAACAAGAGAGAGTGGTGGCAAAGGAGAAGAGGAGCAAAACAAGAGAGAGAGTGGTGTCAATGGAGAAGAGGAGCGTGAACAAGAGAGAGAGAGTGGTGTCAAAGGAGAAGAGGAGCGTGAACAAGAGAGCGAGTGGTGTCAAAGGAGAAGAGGAGCGGGAACAAGAGAGCGAGTGGTGTCAAAGGAGAAGATGAGCAAAACAAGAGAGAGAGAGTGGTGGCAAAGGAGAAGAGGAGCAAAACAAGAGAGAGAGAGTGGTGGCAAAGGAGAAGAGGAGCAAAACAAGAGAGAGAGTGGTGGCAAAGGAGAAGAGGAGCAAAACAAGAGAGAGAGTGGTGGCAAAGGAGAAGAGGAGCAAACGAGAGCGGCGGCAAAGGAGAAGAGGAGCAGGAACAAGAGAGAGTGATGGCAAAGGAGAAGAGGAGCAAAACAAGAGAGAGAGAGTGGTGGCAAAGGAGAAGAGGAGCATGAACAAGAGAGAGTGGTGTCAATGGAGAAGAGGAGCAAACAAGAGAGAGTGGAGGCAAAGGAGAAGAGGAGCGGGAACAAGAGAGAGTGGTGGCAAAGGAGAAGAGTTGCAAAACAAGAGAGAGTGGTGGCAAAGGAGAAGAGGAGCAAAACAAGAGAAAGAGTGGTGTCAAAGGAGAAGAGGAGCAAACGAGAGCGGGGCAATGAGAAGAGGAGCAGGAACAAGAGAGAGAGTGGTGGCAAAGGAGAAGAAGAGCGGGAACAAGAGAGAGAATGGTGGCAAAGGAGAAAAGAGCAAAACAAGAGAGAAAGTGGTGGCAAAGGAGAAGAGGAGCAAACAAGAGAGCGGCGGCAAAGGAGAAGAGGAGCAAACAAGAGAGAGAGTGGTGGCAAAGGAGAAGAGGAGCAAAACAAGAGAGAGAGTGGTGTCAAAGGAGAAGAGGAGCGGGAACAAGAGAGAGAGTGGTGTCAAAGGAGAAGAGGAGCAAAACAAGAGAGAGAGTGGTGTCAAAGGAGAAGAGGAGCAAAACAAGAGAGAGAGAGTGGTGTCAAAGGAGAAGAGGAGCAAAACAAGAGAGAGAGTGGTGTCAAAGGAGAAGAGGAGCAAAACAAGAGAAAGAGTGGTGTCAAAGGAGAAGAGGAGCAAAACAAGAGAGAGTGGTGGCAAAGGAGAAGAGGAGCAAAACAAGAGAAAGAGTGGTGTCAAAGGAGAAGAGGAGCAAACGAGAGCGGCGGCAAATGAGAAGAGGAGCAGGAACAAGAGAGAGAATGGTGGCAAAGGAGAAAAGAGCAAAACAAGAGAGAGAGTGGTGTCAAAGGAGAAGAGGAGCAAAACAAGAGAGCGGCGGCAAAGGAGAAGAGGAGCAAACAAGAGAGAGTGGTGGCAAAGGAGAAGAGGAGCAAAACAAGAGAGAGTGGTGGCAAAGGAGAAGAGGAGCAAAACAAGAGAGAGAGTGGTGGCAAAGGAGAAGAGGAGCAAACAAGAGAGCGGCGGCAAAGGAGAAGAGGAGCAAACAAGAGAGAGAGTGGTGGCAAAGGAGAAGAGGAGTAAAACAAGAGAGAGAGTGGTGGCAAAGGAGAAGAGGAGCGGGAACAAGAGAGAGTGGTGGCAAAGGAGAAGAGGAGCAAACAAGAGAGCGGCGGCAAAGGAGAAGAGGAGCAAACAAGAGAGAGAGTGGTGGCAAAGGAGAAGAGGAGCAAAACAAGAGAGAGAGTGGTGGCAAAGGAGAAGAGGAGCGGGAACAAGAGAGAGAGTGGTGGCAAAGGAGAAGAGGAGCAAAACAAGAGAGAGAGTGGTGGAAAAGGAGAAGAGGAGCGGGAACAAGAGAGAGAGTGGTGTCAAAGGAGAAGAGGAGCGGGAACAAGAGAGAGAGTGGTGTCAAAGGAGAAGAGGAGCAAAACGAGAGAGCGAGTGGTGGCAAGGAGAAGAGGAGCAAACAAGAGAGCGGCGGCAAAGGAGAAGAGGAGCAAAACAAGAGAGAGAGTGGTGGCAAAGGAGAAGAGGAGCAAAAAAGAGAGAGTGGTGGCAAAGGAGAAGAGGAGCAAAAAAAGAGAGAGAGTGGTGGTAAAGGAGAAGAGGAGCAAAACAAGAGAGAGAGTGGTGTCAAAGGAGAAGAGGAGCAAAACAAGAGAGAGAGAGTGGTGTCAAAGGAGAAGAGGAGCGGGAACAAGAGAGAGAGTGGTGGCAAAGGAGAAGAGGAGCAAAACAAGAGAGAGAGTGGTGGCAAAGGAGAAGAGGAGCGGGAACAAGAGAGAGAGTGGTGGCAAAGGAGAAGAGGAGCGGGAACAAGAGAGAGTGGTGGCAAAGGAGAAGAGGAGCAAAACAAGAGAGAGAGTGGTGGCAAAGGAGAAGAGGAGCGGGAACAAGAGAGAGAGTGGTGGCAAAGGAGAAGAGGAGCGGGAACAAGAGAGAGAGTGGTGGCAAAGGAGAAGAGGAGCGGGAACAAGAGAGAGAGTGGTGGCAAAGGAGAAGAGGAGCGGGAACAAGAGAGAGAGTGGTGGCAAAGGAGAAGAGGAGCGGGAACAAGAGAGAGAGTGGTGGCAAAGGAGAAGAGGAGCAAAACAAGAGAGAGAGTGGTGGCAAAGGAGAAGAGGAGCAAAACAAGAGAGAGAGTGGTGGCAAAGGAGAAGAGGAGCAAAACAAGAGAGAGAGTGGTGGCAAAGGAGAAGAGGAGCAAAACAAGAGAGAGAGTGGTGTCAAAGGAGAAGAGGAGCGGGAACAAGAGAGAGAGTGGTGGCAAAGGAGAAGAGGAGCAAAACAAGAGAGAGTGGTGGCAAAGGAGAAGAGGAGCGGGAACAAGAGAGAGTGGTGGCAGAGCGGAAGAGGAGCGAGACAAGAGAGAGTGGGGGCAGAAGAGAAGAGGAGCGGGAACAAGAGAGAGAGAGTGGTGGCAAAGGAGAAGAGGAGCAAAACAAGAGAGAGAGTGGTGTCAATGGAGAAGAGGAGCGGCGCAAGAGAGTGGCGGCAAAGGAGAAGAGGAGCGGAACAAGAGAGTGGCGGCAAAGGAGAAGAGGAGCGGCGCAAGAGAGTGGCGGCAAAGGAGAAGAGGAGCGGCGCAAGAGAGTGGTGGCAAAGGAGAAGAGGAGCGGGACAAGAGAGTGGCGGCAAAGGAGAAGAAGAGCGGTGCAAGAGAGTGGTGGCAGAGCGGAAGAGGAGCAAAACAAGAGAGAGTGGTGGCAGTAGAGAAGAGGAGCAAAACAAGAGAGAGCGGCGGCAAAGGAGAAGAGGAGCGAAACAAGAGAGAGTGGTGGCAAAGGAGAAGAGGAGCAGCGCAAGAGACAGTGGCGGCAAAGGAGAAGAGGAGCGGCGCAAGAGTGTGGCGGCGCAAGAGAGAGTGGCGGCAAAAGAGAAGAGGAGCGGAACAAGAGAGTGGTGGCAGAAAGGAAGAGGTGCAGAACAAGACAGTGACGGAAGTACAGAAGAAGAGCAGTACAAGAGAGGCAACAGAGGTGTAAGAGTGACAGTAATACAGAAGAGGAGCATTAGGCAGGGTTCACACGGCAATAATTGTGGGGCGTATTTCGCCCGCAATTACGCCGTGTGCTCCGAGGCGGAGGGGAGGGGGGGCGCGGCAGCCCGCCAGCCCCATAGACATTCATTATTCACTGCACGTATTCGCTGCTAGTAATTGACATGTCACTTATCGCCCCGCTCGTCGTATTGTGTGAGCCGGGAGAGGAGGCGTAATCCATAGTTCTCTATGAGAGCTGTGGATTACCGTAATGACTGCGACATATCTCACCCCATATTTAGTGCAGTACGGCGCAAATTCGGGGCGAGATACGTCCCAGTTTAACTCGTGTGAACATAGCCTTACAAGAGTGGAAGAAGAGCAGAACAAAAGTGAAGTCAAAGGAGAAAAGAAGCATGAAAAGAGAGTGGCAGCAAAGGGGAGAAGAAGCAGAACAAGAGAGTGGCGGAAGAGAAGGGAAGGAGCATTAGAAGGGAATGCCCGTGGAAGGAAAGAGCATCAGCATGCTATGGAGACAACAGCTGGGACAGGGTTATAATATTACAGTGCTATCTGTTTTAGAGCACTCGGGCTAGGAATATTCTGGGAGTGCTCCAGCCCAGACTAGTTAGGTGACCCGTGTTATGCCGAAATCAGACGTAAGTGTAGAAGAAAGAATAAAAAATAATGATCATTTATCATTTATGAGAATGCTACATCACAGGCAGCTACTCACCAGCGGGATACAAACATCATCCCAACATAATAGTATCCAGAGTCTATAAACCCATATAGAATGTGATAGTACACAACCCTGAGCAGGCCTGCCAAGGCTGTAAACACCTCCATAAAATGAAGTCAGAAAGCTTTATGACATGACAATCTGACACCCAGCTGCGGTATTTACTGACGCATTTTGCAATCAATAAAATATAATTTTATAGCAGTAAAGTCACAAAAACAGCTCACACAACGCCAAACTTCTGAAGCCAAAGTCTACCTTTTCTTTTAATATAAGAAATATAGAAAAACTTTTAATTCAGCAGCTCTGATTTTACTTTTTAGGTTTGTTGTCCCTTTAATAAAGCACACCGCTGTGTCTGTAATATGCTCCTGTGGTTTTTGGGTCTTTTCATATTTATCGCAGCTATGGCAGCATGTGCACTTTATCTCATATTGTTTAGCGGTGCTGATCATTCTTGTTCTTTTTGGAACAGTAATATCAAGAGTGACCACCATGTGCAGCACAGACAACAGCTAGACGGGCCGTGAGTGACTCCATAAAGGTCCTGGAAGGTTGTCACAGGTATCTGGAGCCAAGTGCATTCCACAGCTGCTGGAGGAGCCATAGAGCCAACACCACCATCCAGGGACCCCACAGCTGCTGGAGGAGCCATAGAGCCAACACCACCATCCAGTGGCTCCCACAGCTGCTGGAGGAGCCATAGAGCCAACACCTCCATTCATGGGCTCCCACAGCTGCTGGAGGAGCCATAGAGCCAACACCACCATTCAGGGGCTCCCACAGCTGCTGGAGGGTCCATAGAGCCAACACCACCATTCAGGGGCTCCCACAGCTGCTGCAGTGTCCATAGAGCCAACACCACCATCCAGGGCCAGACAGCTGCTGGAGGAGCCATAGAGCCAACACCACTATCCAGGGACCCCACAGCTGCTGGAGGAGCCATAGAGCCAACACCGCCATCCAGGGGCTCCACAGCTGCTGGAGGAGCCATAGAGCCAACACCACCATCCAGGAGCTCCACAGCTGCTGGAGGGTCCATAGAGCACACACCACTATCCGGGGGCTCCCACAGCTGCTGGAGGGTCCATAGAGCCATAACCACCATCTAGGGGCTCCCACAGCTGCTGAAGGGTCCATATAGCAAACACCACCATCCAGGAGCTCCCACAGCTGCTGAAGGGTCAATAGAGCACACACCACCATTAAGGGTCTCCACAGCTGCTGAAGGGTCCATAGAGCCAACACCAACATCCAGGGGCCCCACAGCTGCAGGAGGGTCCATAGAGCCAACACCACCATCCAGGAGCCCCACAGCTGCTGGAGGGGCCATAGAGCCAACACCACCATCCAGCGGCACCACAGCTACTGGAGGGGCCATAAAGCCAACAGCACCATCCAGGGACGTTCACAGCTGCTGGAGAGTCCATAGAGCCAACACTACCCTCCAGGGGCTTCCACAGCTGCTGGAGTGTCCATAGAACCAACACCACCATCCAGGGGCCCTACAGCTGCAGGAGGGGTCATAGAGCCAACACCGCCATCCAGGGGCTCCACAGCTGCTGGAGGGGCCATAGAGCCAACACCACCATCCAGGGCCCCACAGCTGCTGGAGAGTCCATAGAGCCAACACCACCATTCAGGGGTTCCACAGCTGCTGGAGGGTCCATAGAGCCAACACCACCATCCAGGGGGTCCCACAGCTGCTGGAGGGTTAGCAGAGGTGCAGTGACATCCAGGTCCCATACACAGTAGGGTTAGCAGAGGTGCAGTGACATCCGTCTGCTCTGGGGCTCCATACACAGTAGGGTTAAGCAGAGGTGCAGTGACATCCTTCTGCTCCGGGGCCCCATACACAGTAGGGTTAGAAGAGGTGCAGTGACATCCGTCTGCTCTGGGGCCACATACAGAGTAGGGTTAGCAGAGGTGCAGTGACATTCTTCTGCTCCAGGGCACTATACACAGTAGGGTTAGCAGAGGTGCAGTGACATCCTTCTGCTCCGGGGCCCCATACACCGTAGGGTTAGCAGAGGTGCAGTGACATCCTTCTGCTCCGGGGCCCATACACAGTAGGGTTAGCAGAGGTGCAGTGACATCCTTCTGCTCCGGGGCCCCATACACAGTAGGGTTAGCAGAGGTGCAGTGACATCCTTCTGCTTCAGGGCCCCATATGTAGTTGGGTTTGCTAAAATATGTTATGTTATATTAGTCACACTTCTGGTCGCCCACTGGCTCATTCTGGAGGTGAGCTGCTCCCCTGCGGCGTGTTGGTCTGCTATTACAGCTGATGATCACCTCTCACATTAATTGCACATTTTGCCCAGCAGTTTCCATGTCACTTTTTGACAATGGCGCCATCGGTCCACTCCTTTCGCTATAGCAGCAACTCTGCATTTTCAAAAATACCGCCACCCTTGGCCCAAAAGTCAATAACCAGCCCGGGTCGCAGCTCTGATAAATTGTCCCTTTTACTCATAACAGCAATGAGAGATGTGCAGACAGCCTATACCATATATCTTACATACCCACACAGGACTTCCTTCACTAACAAAACTGAATGTAGGAAGGGGTCATAATAATGCGGCTTAACTGTGCACAACCACACTAATACTAGGTCTAATGTCCTTCAAGTAAAAAGAAACAGGGCTAATTTTAAACAGACCTACAATATGGCCATTTTAAAGTACTCCAGCCAAGCTATGTGCCCTAAATCCTGGCTGTATTAGTGCCACATGTAGTGGGTCCTATGGGGGATGCAGCCTGCAAAAATACTGATGACGATACAACCGCAAAAGCTGCATTAACCCAAATTCTTATTCACTTTGAAGATTTTTGGCAGCAACAAAAATGTTCATTAATAGGAGCTAAAATCTGCACAGAAGACCAACACACAACGTGCCTTAAGAGGGGATTTAAAGGGGCTCACTGGAGAAATAATAGCATTGGTAACAGCACAAAGTACCCAAGCTTGTTTCTATAGATGAAACCTGTGGCCCCTGGGTTTGGGATCTGGAAGGTGCCGTTGGTCAACAGGAGGGGGCACGGGAGAGCAGACAAGTGTGCCCAGTGTTTATGCATTGAAGTGCAATTGATCTGCCCAGAGAGCCCCTTTAACCGTCCGATCGCATTCTTGGCTCTGATGAGTGAGCACATGTTGGGCATGCCGGAACTAGAGCTTTATTTCTATACACAACCGAGCAAAACACTCATTGAGGACTTGGGCAATGTAAATCCCAAACGTTTTTTTTTTGGGAGCAGAACAGCGAGGACTCTTTTCGTGGAAAACCTCCCCCTCAATTGGGGCTGTGACCATGCACTGACCATTTCCTTGGGGCTGTGACCATGCACTGACCATTTCCTTGGGGCAACACACACACACACACAAGCCAAATAGCATCCATGGGAGAAACTTTACCTGTAATTTCCTGATAAACGAGCAGCAGCGGCAGATATTCTGCACGACAAGATACGGAGTCACACAACGCTGCTCCTGCACCGCACCGGAGGACGACACTTTATAAAAAATCTCAATATTAAGCTAGTTCAACGTATTTTCAATCCCTAACAGAATGGGGGGCTTTATAAGGAAAAAAAAAATGAAATTCTTGCAACTCTTCTGGGGTTTGGCTTAGAAATGCTGCTGCAAATACTGCGGCCGTGTGAGCGAAGCCTTAGGGTATGTTCACGTAATGTATTTGCGGGGTGTACTTCGGCGTGTAATTGCGCTACGCAAGAGCTCCCTGCCCCGCAGAGTACTCCAGTGGGTCACAAGGGGAGGTTTGGGCCCCCCAGAAAATACAAGACAGGGTGAAAATGAAACACGCCACTTGCATGACATGATGAGGTCTCGCCGTCTGGGAACACTGAGAGCAGAGCGTGCTTCTTCAGGGGAACAGGGAGAGGTGAGTATTATTATAATTTTTTTTTTTTTTATGGGGTCTATAGACCTACTTACATACGGGGGGCCCTATATATCTATTACCTACTAGGGGACATATATACCTTTT